>JBBPCX010024513.1:0-16586 GCA_037974365.1 Hydrocynus forskahlii | reverse complement strand
GAGAGAGAGAGAGGGGGAGGAAGAGAGAGAGAGAGAGAGAGAGAGAGAGAGAGGGGGAGAGAGAGAGAGAGAGAGAGAGAGTGCTATAATACGTGGCCTTCAGTCCCTTAATCTGTTTTGGATTGAGTGGGACTTAGCAACGTCCCAGCTGGTTAGCACATCCTCCATGGCTGTTGGATGTGTGTGTATATATACTGAGCTGAGTGTGTGTGTGTGTGTGTGTGTAATAAGCTGTTTTCTCATATTCATGTGTCATGCCTTTGGGATGATCATGTTCAGGCATGAGGTGGTCAGAACATGCTGCAGTCTTGGCCTTGGTTCGCTCAGTGTAGACTGTGGGATTTCTCCACAAAACCACTCGTGGAGACCACGGCGACTGTCTGTTTTTGTTATGAATGTTGCACGTCGAAAGCAAATAAACACAACTCGCAGTTTTTCCATATCCCCACTACACACACCTGATTCGAAGCCATGTCAAGCTATCAAGTAATCACAAATAAATGTGCTTATGCAGCTTCTGACAACGTATGCCACACTGCTGTCTACAAAAGTGGAAGGCAAGTTATGTTAATTGGACTTTTTCCTTGAACGATCACTTTGACTTTTCTTCGCCTGAGCAAAACATGGTCAACTGTTGCTATAACCTTCTCTGTAGCCATGGTAACAAAGCCAGGGACTGTTTTTCTACTTTTATTAATAACCAGCATCACCAGTTCGTCCATCACGCGACCAGCTCCAGGTGCTTTTAGTGACAGTCTCTGAGTGGGTCTGCGCTTCAGCAGCACACACACACACACACACACTCTCAGTCGTACCCAGCTCCAAATACGTACATCCAAGACCAGCATGAAGAAGAGAGATCCAAAGCACAAAATGAAAATTATGGTTCTAAATAAAAAAAAAAAAGAAAATAGAATCATAATGTATGTTGGTTTCTTTTCTCAACGATGATTTTTAATTTTTATTTCTACAACTATGATGCAGCATGGTCCTATTCATTCAGTCCCTCTTTTCAGTATGAGCACCTGTGTGTGTGTGTGTGTGTGTGTGTGGGTTTTGTAGTGGTACATACCCAAAATTAGGTACGAGGGATCGAAGAGTGCTGACTGAACAGCCCATCCCCCATAAAGTATTTAGTGAAACACACACACACACACACACACACACACACACACACACACACATATACAGCGTGCCCTTTGACACAGTGAATGGACTGTGTTTGTATTTATTTCAGTGCAGTGCTGCAGTGTGGACTGGGTTATTGGACACACACACACACAGACTCACAAAAGTACAATACACACACATGCTGTAAGCATGTTGCCAATCAGCAGCCTTGCACCCTCTCCCACACATACACCCGCACATTCTTACACACACACACACACACACACACACTCACGCAGAAATACACACACAAATACAGGGCGGCCCCTCCCCCCTTGTCTCCATGCAGTTTCAGGCAGAGAGCAGCCCGTGGGCCCCCATCCTGCTGCCTCCCCTCCCTCTCTCTCTCTCTCTCTCTCTCTCTCTCTCTCCATCCTTCAGCAGCACTCTCTCTCCTCTAGTAGGGATAGAAACCAGGGGCAGCTCAGAAGGGAGGGGGGAGAAGAGTGTAAGCGCCTGTGTGTGTGTGTGTGTCTGTGTGTAGGACGTAGAGGGGAATCAAGGTGATCTCATGTTTTTGCTTGTAGGATGCTGTGGTTAATTGTGGCTCTAAATATATTTGCATCAAATGAATGTAGATGCTGTGTGACGTCAAATTCAGAACAGCGCGCTGCTGAATTCACTGCTGTGTGTTAAGGTTACTGTTTATTTGAAGTGTGGACGTGCCTGATGTAATGTCTTGGTTGTGTGTGTGTCTGTGCACGTACGTGTGTTTATATTATAACAGATGAAAGAATAAAGTGGGATTACACTGAGTGTCTGGAGGAAAGAAGCATGAAGTAGGGCGGGGCCGGTGATGTGCACAGTCACTCAATGTGTTCAACTATGCTATCTCTCTCTCTCTCTCTCTCTCTCTCTCGCTCACTCTCTCTTGCTCTTTCAGCACCCCTGCTGTGTCCATTCTGAATCTCCATTAGAACTCACGCATGCTGCTCTCTTATACCACACACACACACACACACACATACATACACCCCTCCTCCATCTACTACTACTACTACTACCACTGTAATTCAAACACACTGCCATATTTGGAATGTAGCCCACTGACACAAACAACACAGCATGGTTACAATTTTTTTTTCATGCGATCCTTGTTGATTATCTAGAATAAAAATAAAAAGCTACATTTCAATTTAATTTAAATTAGTGCATTAGGTATGTAACCCCACCCACCCTCACCCACACGTTGCACACATAACACGCTCGGAACGAGATAACAGAATTTACCTTTAGAAAAACCGATCAATCTAAAATAAATAAAGCTACAATAAATTGTGCTGTCAGTTCCATTTTGTGCCCTCTCTCATAAAGAATTGAATGCTTATAATTTCAGAACTCTGGTTCTGGTTCTGCTGCACTAATCTGGACTTGTTTGAGTACAGTCAGCTCCATAATTGGCAGCCAGATGGGAAGGAGGGGGATCAGGAAAAGTGCCTTTGTGGTTAATTAGATCAATCTCACACAGTAAATATTAGAAACCTATTTGCACTACAGAAAAAAAAATCTATAAATATTTTGGCCAAACTACATCATAACTATTGCCAACATGCCAGCAATGAGTCTTCTCCTATAACGCATGACGAGATTGGAGAGTACAGAGCCAGATTACCCTAGTCCACCCTTTAACAAACAATCTCTCCAGATCCTTCTGGGTCTCTGGGTCCTAGGTTCTCTCTCTTGAACTCACCTCAGGTTTCTGTGGAGTTTAGGTGGTTTAGGGGATTCTGTGGTAAGTTATGTGGTCATTTTTGTGTTCATTTGAGCTTAGTGTGTTTTGAATCATTGTTCTGCTGGGAGACATACAGAGGTGGTGCCTTTTTACCTTTTTAAATATCTTCCTCACTGTGTATAGAGTAAAATAAACATATGTCCTCATCCAGGCAGGTTCACTACAGCATAACGTCCACATCATCCAGAATTAGACTGCGTGACGGGCCTGTAGACTTTCCTTAGTTACGTTTGTTTGTGTGTGCGCAAGTCTAAAAAAGACCAGAGATTTAGTTGGGTGCACCTGAATTTGGCCTCCATTTCACCATCTTTATAACCCATTGAAACAGGGGAATAATTCATAGACTGCTACCTCTGGCGGACTATTGAAAAAGAGATTATTCTTCACTTACATTTAATGAAAATTCATGAAAATGTCTAATAATGCCAGTAATCGTGACATGTGGTTTAGTTAAAAACTGATAAGTTTTTTTGTTTTGTTTTTAAAGTAGATCACTTTTAATCCAAGGTTTTGTTGCTCTCATTTCTTCAGTGTGAGACCGACCTAATACCATAATTTACACAATAAACCAAGACCTGATGTCATAATTCTAACAATAACCAAAGAAGTGATGTGATTATTTAGTCAATACTCCAAGATATGATGTCAAAGTCAGGTTATAAACCAATAATATGATGTCTTCATTCAAACAATCATCCAAGTCTTGGTGTCATTGTTCAGACAGTAACCCAAGACCTGATGATGTACTTCAGACAACAAATCCAGGATTTGAGGTCATAATTCAGACAATAACACAAGATGAAGTCATAATTTAGTCAGTACCCTTAGATGTGATGTGATTGTTCAGTCAGTAACCCAAGACATGATGTCAATTCAGGCAAGTACCGAAATAGTGTCAAAAACTCAAAATATGAAGACATAATTCAGACACCAGCCTAAAATGTGTCCTAGTTAAGGCAATGTAAAGATATGATGCAGTAACTGAGACAATTACCAAAGACATGAAGTCACTGAACAGTTTTATGCCATTTTAAGACTTTATGGTATTTGAGACTAGTTGCAGTTCTATGGCCTGTGTAGTAACAGCTGACTTTAGATGTATAAGATTCACAAAGAAAATAAACGACAACAAAAAACCCTATAAAACAGGGAAAAATATATTTGGATTATCTCCTAACTTTGTTCCAGACAACAAAGGATCCCTACGGAAGGAGAATAGTTCAGTGTGGGTTAAATCTGTGTATGGAAATCCCTCCTTTAGCTTTGTGGTTTGGCCGCTTTTCATTCAGCAGGTGTGGAACTGGGGTCTGGAAACTGAGCTTTATGTTTGGGTTTTGGTAAATGAACCGTCAAGAGCTAGAATTAAAGCGGGAGCGCATGGGGTCAGCCTGCAGTCTTGCAGGTTTGCATCAACAGTATTTTGTGAGTGCTGGAACAGAAAATGCTTATGATGCACAAACTGCTTTTGGCTGCAAAAAGTCTGTGTGTGTGTGTGTGTGTGTGTGTGTGTGTGTGTCTGTGTCTGTGTTTACATACACTTGTGTGAGCATGTTAGGACTGTTTCACTGTAGGCTATATAACCACTGGAGGGTATGCATGCATTTGCTCGTGTGTGTGTGTGTGTGTGTGTGTATTTTTGTGCAGAAGGCGTAAACTGTGTGCCAAATGGAAAGTCTACTGTTAGAAATGTGCTCCATTACTGATTACTGAGTACCTTCTTATAGTCGCAATTTCTCGGTTTGAGCTCCCACATACAGCTGCCCACAGCCTTAAGGAACGGTCCAGCATTTTTAACCTGATCTGGGGCATCTGACAAATACAGTTCCACAATCACTTTTCTTTACACACTAATTTATGGGACGTTAATGGGGAACATTTTTGTGTGTAGGTTTCATGCATTCTTTAGTCAAAGGTATTTGTTATGGCAGCAGGAGTAACTAGTGAATAAGTGGGGTTCCTGTGGGAGGAATGTATGGCAATGTTTCACCGGTGTTGTGCTTTGGAGTTTCCACATGCTCCTGCTACATCATGCATGGATATCACAAACAACTGGAGATGAATTTGCACTATACAGTCACATCTGCCCAAAGCCTTGCAGGCACCTGCTCATCCAGTGTTTCTTCTGAAATCAAAGGTATTCATAAGAGGGTCTGTCCTCCCCTTTGCAGCAATGACAGACTCGCCTGGCAAAGCTTTACAGTCTGAGGGTTTGATTGCAATCAGCCACAACAGCATCAGTGAGGTCAGGTAGTTCTGTGATTATGTCTGGTTCATAAATTCCTCTCCAACTCATCCCAAAGGTATGGAGCACCATCACTCCAGCACAAATCTACTATTCCACAGCCCAGTGCTGGCTGGGGAGTTGGAGGGATACACCTGTATCAACAATGGGTGCACCTTAAAGCAGCTGAATTCACTCATTAGAAAGAGTGTCTGGAAACATTTTACCCAGATAGTGTAATTTATAGTATACTGCCCAGTGGCTTCTTATATAAGTGAGTATTGAGTCAATGAGGTCTCTAATCATTTCTCCAGAAGAGGAAAGCATGTATGGGGTAATCCGCTACAGGTGGACATCAGGCTGAAATATTAGAGATCAGGTAGGAAAATGCTGGAGTGCTCCAGTAACTGCTCAAAGGCACAAAGCACCTCCCAGCATTAGCCTATTTCCACAACCTCCACTTAACCTCCTCTCTTTGTTTACCCTTGCATGTGTTCAGTCATGCAATTGTGTGTGAATGTGTGTGTGTGTGTGTGTTTGTGTGAGTGTGTTGTTAGTATTCATCTTCCTCCAGGGTTCAGGGTGAAGGTGCAGAGTGACTCTTTAAACTCCTACAGGCTACAGTATCTGGGGCAGTGCCTGTGTGTGTTTGTGTGTGTGTGTGTGTGTGTGTGTGTGTGTGTGTGTGTGTGAGAGAGAGAGAGAGAGAGGCTGTAGTAAATATGGGACAGAAGTCCCCAGTGTGTGTCTGTAGTATGTGTCTGGTCTTCAGTGGTCCCCTCTGATCAACACCCAACTACAGACAGACTACTGAATGAGAGAGGAAAAGGTGAGTGAGAGAGAGAGAGAGAGAGAGAGAGAGAGAGAGAGAGAATATAAATGAGCTTAATTTTAACTCATTCCCTAATGAGTATTTTTCTCTTTCTATAAAGAGGGAGGTACCATCCACACACACACACACACACACACACACACACACACACACACAGTGTCACACAAATGTACATACACTTGTCTACAGTGTAATAGTACTTAGTCCAGCAGTGACTGATGATATCTTGTGGACTGAGAGAGAGAGTGAGTGGGAGAGGAAAGAAAGAAAGAAAGAAAGGAAGACAGAGAGGCACAGAAAGAACAGAGGAAGGAGAAAGGCAGAACATAAGGCTGCGAGTATAGAGCAGAGAAAGAGAGAATGAGTAGCAAGGAATGGAGAGAGAGAAAGGAGAGTAAGGAAAGAGAAAGAGACATGAAAGAGAGTGAAGAGTAAGAAAAGAGAGTGAAAAAAAAACGAGGAAGAAGGAAAATAGACAAAGGAGACAGTTCCGCTCCACTTAGTTACGTAACAGGTCAGGAGGTCACTGTGCTGAGAGTAAACACATATGCAGAAACCTTTGGTTTCACACACACATGCATGTGCTCCACAATGTGCATACACATGCACACATTTGTATACCTACACTAATGATCTATACACATAGACATATTTATTCATGCATTCTCACAGAAACACACAATACTCTGAGCTGTACTGCACAGAGAGAGGGAGGGAGATAGAGGGTAAGAGAAGGGGGGCACATGAGAGAGAATGAGAGAGAGAGAACAAAAAAGACAGACAGAAAGGAGCTGCAGAATTTTGTACACCTGCTTTTCCAGCACATTTTTTTCTGAAGAGGATTTGTTTGCACTCCGGAGAATGCTGCTCCACTACACTGCAGCCCAGTGCTGGGGGGGGGTTACACCCCTCCAGGCGACGCTTGGCATTGAACATGAGAATACTGGGTCTTGTGTGTGGCCGCAGCACAATGTCCCATTCTCTTCCCAGTGCTTTTCTAGGGACAAGCTGTGTGCGTGTGCAATTAAGAAACCCAGTCTTTTAATATTACATTTTAATTTTAGGCATTATTCTCTCTGAATCATGGTAACTTAAATGCAGACCATGGTAAGTAAATGGTAAGTAAACAGGCCAGGGCAGGATCAAACAGAACAGGTGTGGGTGCAGTGAAGACTATGTGTGTAGAGTACAGGAGAGACGTGGTGAGGGTCTGGTGTGGTGAGAGAAAAGCGAAAAATCCTGCAATGTGTCGGTACTGAGGTAGTGGAGGGGAGTTGGGGTGCACAGTTCAGCAGAATGAGGAGCGCAGCCCTGGGGCTCAGTGCTCTTGCCCCTCTCCCCAACACACACACACACCCCCACACAACTACTGCCACCACATGACCCACATCAGAGTAGACCAAGGTGCGGAGTGATGAATGATGAATGTGCAGCAGATTAATTGCTTGATCTCGTGAGCTCCCCGTGTGCCACTAGGCGTGTTCACCACGCAGTGTAAAACCCAAAATTTATTCATAAAGCCAAGGACTCGCTCACAAGGACTTTTCTATTTTCAGAGGAGATGCACTGGCAGGAGCGCGACTGACCCCTACTGGACGATTTTGCGAATGACAACAATCCAAACGGAACGACTTAATACCCCATATGGTGAAAAGTATTGGGACAGGGCTGTTTTTCAGGGTTTGGGCTAGGTCAGTCTTAAAGCGTCAGCACACCAAGACATTCTGGAAAATGCCATGCTATCACCTTTGTGGACACAGTTTGGAGAAGAGCCTTTTCTAGTCCAGCATGACTGTACCCCTATGCACAAAGCAGAGTCCATAAAGACAAGGCTGGGTGAGTTCGGTGCAGAAGAACTTGACTGGCCTGCACAGAGACCTGACCTCAACACCATATAGCATTTCTGGGCTGAACTGGAACAAAGATTGTGAGCCAGACCTTCTCGCCTCAACATCAGTGCCTGGCCTTATAAATGCTCTACAGAATGAATGGGCACAAATTCCCACAGAAAAACTCCAAAATCTTGTAGAAAGCCTTCCGAGAATAGTGGAAGCTGTTATGACTGTAAAGGTTAGGAAAAACTCCATATTAAAGTCTATGTATCTGAGTGCAAAGTCATTAAAGTTCCTGTTGGTGTAATGGTGCCCCAATACTTTTGTCCATATAATGTACCATCATTCACTTTTTTGTTTGAATGTTTTATTGTATTATGTGTAATTCTGATTTGACAGTGCCTTTTTTCCTGAAGATAACATTTACAAAACGAGAAAACCTGGCTACTTTCTTAAACTTTTCTTCAACTAGCTATTGTTTCTCCCATTCATGACCACAGTGAATTTATAGTGACTACAAGGGCATAGGTTTGATTTGACTGTTGGTGTAATGGTCAGGGGTCCATACAGTGTACCATCACTCACTTTTTTGTTTAAATGTATTATTGTATTTTAGATTTGTTGTTGTTTATCTGATTGCAAGACTGATGGGGACACAAAAGTGGTGACTGTACGCCAGCCATAGTGCAATCACTAAAATCTTTCTTACATTAACATCAAAGTACATGTACACTAGGGTGATCTACAGGCTGATACTTTTGTTCACATAACCAATAATAAAGCACTATAATCACAGAACACAAGAAATTCTTTATTTTCATTTGTCACCTGACTGGAACCCTGAAGTACACATTTTAAGACAGGCACCTTTTCAAACCAATGATCTAGGTTTTTTTATTTCCATCTAAAATTTAGTGGGCTGGTGGCCTGGTGGTTAGTGAGTTGCCTCTGTGATCAGAAAGTTGTGGGCTCAAATCCCAGGACTTTTAGTGGCACCACGGACAGCTAGTGTGCTATGCTGACGTGTGATCAAACTTATAAGACTTATTGTTCACTATATCCACATTATAAAATCAGGGACAGCGTATTGTGGTACTTTTTCAGTATCAATATATCATGCAAGCATGCTCCATATTTTTTAAGAATAGAACTGTTTGGATAAACTTGTCTCTCCTATATCCACAGGTGCTCCTGCAATCAGAAGGTCGTGGGCTCAAATCCCAGGACTGTCAGGGGAACCACTGAGGTACCCTTTAGCAAGGTCCTGTCCCTACACACTGCACAATGCATTTCAATTACATAATTCAAAGACAGATTGTAGAGTATGCAAGGTTAAAATCTCATATCGAACAGGCTCTACAAATAACCTGCACAGGCACATTAGAACTGTACATCCATAAATGCAGTGGGGAGCAAAAGACAAGCAAGTGAACCTGCTACTAAAGAAAGTGCCAGTTTGTCTACTGCAAATGTTGCTGCTGCTGCAGTGTCTACAGCATCATCCTGTACAGCACTACAACTTCTTAGACCTACAACCCAGAGCTCTGAGACAGTTTGTGTAAAAGACTGTGACTCTAGTAAAACAGAACACGCTAAAATAGAGCAACTTGGGGTGGAGGGTCTTGCTCAGGAACCCAGTGGTGAAGGTATTATTAGAGCCCATAACCTCTTGGTATAAAGGCAAGTTTCCTACACACTAGGCCACCACCACCACCTCATTCCCCAAATGTTTGCCAGAAGGGAGGGGGGCTAACATAAAGGACCCACCACCCATGTCTTGCACACACAATTAACCTGTTTGTAAGAGATGCTCTGAAGGTGATGAAGCCCACTGTGAACAAAGTGAAGGTGATAGTGGAATTCTTCCACAGGAGCACAATGGCCACAGAGAAGCTCAAATCTACCCACACCTGAGCTGACGCCCAAACAGGAGTGCATTACAAGGTGGCTAAAAGAGGCATGTCCAAAGTCCGGCCCGCGGGCCAATCACGGCCTCCCGTCAGATTTCACACAGCCCACAGCTTCGGTCTTATGTGTTATTTATGGCTCGCTAGCTCTGTCAGAATAAATAAATCATAATGTAATTCCTCCTTTCACCGCATGGTGGCAGCACCATTCTAATGCCATCTGGCTCTGCATCCGTGCCGCAAACCCTTCGCCACTCATTTCTGCCATTGCCACTGCAAAGAATTAGTGTCAGCAGGTTATCTGTTCCTTGATCAGTGTGGAAATTGAGTGTTTTGAACAGTAACATCTGTCACTATTAACAGTGAAAAGCCAAAAGCACACTAATGAACTTGGACTTATGGCACTTATTTTATTAAACTCTTGAATAAGATTTGGTTATAACTGTTGACATTATGTACCTGTAGATGTGACACAAACTACTGCTTTCTGAAAGATCTCATGGAAATTTAAGGTATTCTGTTCAGTTAGTTCAATGTTATCTGACTCTCCAGATATGAAAGAAAGGCATAATTGTGTTATTAAAGTTGTTCACATCTGCCTGTGTGGATTATATTTGGTTACACTGTCATTTGAAAAATACAGGTAATTGTGACAATGAAATTTGTTTTATAACAGTGTGTATTTTCATGTAACTTTTGTGGTTTAAAAAAATGTCAGAAGGAATTATTGGCCTCCAGGCATCTTCACTTTATCAAATTTGGCCCTCTTTGCAAAACGTTTGGACACCCCTGCTCTAAGCCAAGAGAAATGGAAGGTACTACAGGAGGCATGCACGTTATCACCTTATTATTCTTCTTCTTATTATTATTCTGTTATTATTATCATTTTTATTAGCTGTTGTTGCATTATTGAAAAGCAGATTGAAAAGCAGATTAGACATGAGTGGAAATGATATATAATATAAATAAACGAGGCCGACTTTGAACTTAATGTATACTCTTTTTCAATGTTTCAACCTCCAAATGCTGATCCTGTGCAAGGGTCTGCAGAGAGTGACAGCTGAGCACCAGACCAGGTCTCTGGGAATCTCTGGGAAAGTGACAGAGTCTCAGTCAACTCTCACGCACTGAGCGTGAGACACACTGGTGTGAGTGTGCTGAAAGAGGCGACTACCGGCACAAACCCCTCGAAGTGGCCAAACAGCAGAAGGCTCAGCCTGACCACTCAAAGGATTTTGTTTTCTAGTATGGATCAGTTTGATAATTTCTTACTGCTAGAACCAAAGCTGGTGGGAGTTCACTGAACAAGAATTGCACAGGTACGAAAGATTGCTACTGTGGAGCCGACCCCCAATTTTTTGAGAATATCCTAAGAATTGCCACACTACTCTTAAGGCACCTCCCCGGTCACCTGACACACCACTGCTCCACCCCCTCTGCATAATGCTAGCCAAGATTCCCGAAGGAAGTGAAGGATTTATCTTCTGTAGGAACTACACTCTCTCACTCCACAGCTGCCAGCCCCCAGGTCCTACCTAAGAAGCAACATGCACCTCTGCCACCCACTCAGGGTCCCTTTCGCTGTCTCCTGTAGGTAGAGCTCTCCATCCACTTCCACAGCACCAGCAGCCTCAGGATCCAGCCACCGTTAGCAAGGATTGCTATCTGCAAGGTCTTCGCAATAGCAGTGTTAACATATGTGATAGCTCTCAAGACATGCTGGGACCTGTTCCAGTAGTAACTGGGAATAGTGTCAACAGAGTGTGCTCAGCTTGGGAGGTTTAGCACGATTCATCACAGACCTAAATCTGTATTGGTTCCCTTTGAATGTTCAGTCATTAAAACAACAACTCACTTTAAGTCAAGAATCTGATGACTACACACAAGACTGATTTAATGCTCTTAACTGAATCTTTTTCTGTGTGGACAGGAAAGGCAGAGGCGTGTGTGCATTATTTAGACATACATTTCAATGCCAGCAGTTGTCACTGGGTGAATTTAGTTCATTTGAATATCTCTGTATTGTCATGTAATGCTCTCTGCTTGTTATTGTCTACAGGCCACCAAACTACTGTCCTAAATTTATTGATGCATTTTCTGATATGTCAGTGATTTCCACTAATTGTATCTGTTTCTCATGTCCTTGACTATCCTAACGACAGCACAGCCAAAGAAATCACTGCTGTATTTGACAACTTAGAAGTCACACAACACGAGACCAGTCTCACTCATATCCGTGGTCATACGCTGTACTTGATTATCAGTAAAGGCCTCAGTATTACTTCCGTGAATGTTTTAGATGTGGCTCTTTCTGATCATCACCGTGGTTTCTCCTATCAGTGAGATTCGCTCTAGAACTGGCTTAAAAGGTATATCAAAAAAAATAGCAGGGCTGTCTTAATGGGAGCCGTATCAGCAGGGTCTGTAGATGAATGTTTTCCTAGACAGACTTGAAAACTGGGATGGCCTCACAGGTACAGCCCTTAGTTGGTTCGGGTCGTACTTGGAAGGCAGGGGTTGTTTTTTCTCTATTGGCACTTATAATAAGAGGAAAGTGCCATGGATAGAGTCCCACAAGGATCCAGTCTCAGACCTGTCCTGTTCAACATGTACATGCTTCTTATGTGTCAAATCCTTGGAGGAAATAATGTGTCCAATCATAACTATCCATATAACGCTCAGACCTCTCAGATCTAGCTCTTTCACCTAGTGACTTTAGTCCAACAGGTTTATTGTGTCTCGATAAAGTACAAAACTGGATCTCGTTTGGAAAAAAAGAGATTAATTCCCACCTGGAATTTCGAGCACTTAAGACGTCCACCCATGTGAAAAATCTTGGAATAATTTATGGAGATCTTATTTTTTGTGACCGTATTAAAGTTGTAAAAAAGTCAGCATTTTGGCACCTCAAAACATTGCTAAAGTTAGAGATTTTGTGTCTAAACAAGACACTGGGAATCCCAAAAGGTCAATTTGGGCGCTCCAGCTTATTCAAAAAGCTGCTGCCAGGTCCTTGCACTGCCTCCCAGTTCAGTATTGGTTTCAGTTCAGTACAAAATTGATTTCAAAACATTACTCACTGTGTACAAGTCACTCAATGCTTTAATCCCTAAATACATCTCTGATTTGTTAGAAATATATATTCCTGGTGGTTCTCTAAGATCTGCAGGAGCTGCTCAGCCAGTGGCGAAAAGAGCTGAAACTAACTGTAACCAGCTTTAAAAATGCTGTTAAAAACTGCACTTTTCTCCTTTGCCTTCTTTTAAATATCTGCACTTCCACTGCACATTTAATCTTCTTTTATTTATTTTCTATGCATTATTTTGTTTCATTTTCATGCCCTAAAGTTTATTCTATTCCTGTAAAGCACATTGAATGACCTTTGTGTACGATAATGGACTAAATAAATAAACTTCAGAATCACAAAACTCTATTGCTTATGTTACGACAGCACAGAAAAAAAACAAGAACAATATAAAATCTAAATAAATACAGTAAAAACTGCAGAAATACTTAATGTGAAATACACTGTTCTATATACACAAATGCTGGGTAGAAGTTGTATACATAAGCAACTTACAGTTTGTAACAAATGGTGGTTAGGAGTATGTTACTGCACATGGTAGAGATCAGAAGTGTGCAAGTGAAATGGAAATAAGTAGTGACATTTCACATGGTAAGATTACTGCACATCACAATAACATATTACAAATAATGAAAAGAATTAACCCCCAGTGAAAGAAAATTGAAAAGAAAATTGCATGACATTGCACATGATAGGCTATTGCACATAATAAGATAATAATGCATGTAACTATTTAAACCCAATAAGGAAATTGCACAACAAAATGGGATCAGGCTATTGCACAGATTATTGTGTGGACGTGTAACAGAGAGAGTTGTTATAGAGTTTGATGGGAAGTGGGAAGGAGGCATTTTTTGTTGTGTTCAGTGGAGCATTGCTGAGTCTGTGGCTAATGGTACTTCTCTGTACGGCCTAAACACAGTGGAGTCGGCGTTGCACTGAATGTCGTCTTGTCTTGTCTAGTTGTATTGTTGCTCTTGAGTTCTTTTTTTCTAGCTCTTTTGTCCTGTCCGCACTAGTGGTCTTGTGTTCTGTTCTGTTCTTGCGTTGCACCATGGTCCTGGAGGCACGTTGTTTTGTTTCACTGTGTACTGTGTGTATATGGTAGAAATGGCTGTAAAACCTACTTGACTTGACTTCAGTGGTTGACAAGTGTTGTCAATGATGCACTGAAGGCCAGACAATGTTCCCCTTTCAGCCACAGTTTCCATGCTGTCATGTTCCCGTCATGCACCCACCACTGAGCCCACTTTTCTGATCTGTTGGTTGCGTCTCTTTGTCTGCCACTTTCATGCTTCCACCCCAGCACAACACAGCTCAGAAAATGGCGCTGGCCATTACAGACTCGTAGAACATCTGCAACATGGTGTTGCAGACTGTAAAAGATCAGAGTCTATGTAGGACAGCCTACTTTGACCACTCACAAACGTGGCAAGAGAGTTCTTAGACCAGTGGATCATTCGCGGATTCTTTCGTAGAACCGAACTAATAATTGTTAGCGGAAAAACCCGGCGTGACGCGCTACTTGATCAGTGCTAATGAGTAAGGAGGTGCAAGTCCATCCTTGGCCTTGAAGGCCATTGTTAAGGTTTTGAACTTAACGCGAGAGTCAGTGAAGGTTCAGTAGAAGAAGCGTAAGGTGTGAGAATTTAGGAACATTGAAGACTAACCTCAGCTGCATTCTGAATCAGCTGAAGTGTCTCGTTACCCTCAGTGGAAGTCCAGCCAGTAGAGAGTTGCAGTAGTCCAGTTTAGAGATGACCAGAGACTGGACAAGTAACTGTGTAGCTTCAGTGGTGAGAAAGGGTCAACGTGCAACAAGAATGACAGTTCTTCATCTGGCATGACACCAAGATTTCTTACCTTCTTTGAGGGGACAATAACAAGAGTTATTTGATGAAAAGAAGCTCAGTTTTGCTGGGATTCAGCGTGAGGTGGTGGGCCGCCATCCAAGAGGAGATGTCAGTCAGACAGTCTGAGATGCGGGTCAAGACCTGATCATCACTGATGGGGGAAAAAGGAAATAAGTTGAGTGTCATCCGCGTAAAAGTGGCAGGAAAAGCCATGTGAAGCTATTACATCCCCAAGAGAACTAGTATATAGAGAAAACAGAAACAGTCCAAGGACCGAGCCCTGCAGAACACCAGAGGATTATCTCCATGGGACAGAGCCATAGCATGTTACCTAGTACTAGCTACATGAAGTTCTTCAGAGACGGCAAGTAGTGCAGTTTCAGTAGAGTGTGTAGCCTTGAACCCAGACTGGTAAGGGTCCTGAAGCCTGTTTCGAGAAAGAAAGATGTTGAGTTGGTTATAAACAGCACGTTCCAGAACATAGTTCCAGGACTTTTTCCAGGACTTTGTTCACACTGTGTACTGTGCTGTGTTAATGTATGACAAATGGACACTTAACACTCTTGTATGCATGGATAAACTAAATAAAATTGATTTTATTCATTGTAGCTTGACTATTTTCTTTGAGTGCTTGAACATTAGCTTCACTCACCACTACTGTATGATTCTCTGACACAATTTACAATGTCACTAATTAGTACCCAGTTTTGTCAGTTTATTACAGTACAACATCTACCATTTTATTTCATACATAAAAATACCTCAGGGAACAGTTTTGTCACTGTTCCTCTTCACCCTATACTCGTCTGTGCTCCAGGCAAAAGGAAGTATCAGGAACGAGGACGACTCAGAGTATAGGATGGCTTTGACCTTTTTTTGGTATGAACTGAATCTGCTGCACCTCATCGTCAACAAGACTAAAGGACTGGTGGTCTCCTCTCACTCCCCTGTCCATTGGGGGGCTGGATGCAGAGATTCAGGACTACAAATAAGATAAGATAAACCTTTATTAGTCCCACAAGTGGGAAATTTGCATTGCTATGGCAGAAAGTGGACTGAACAAATGTAAGAGCAGCAAAACAACAGAATAAAAAACTATACAACACAGCGGTAAAGTATAAAATGTACACTATACAAATCTAAAAAATATAAATATATTAGGGCTGGTCAAGTTTTTTTTAACCAGCTCTGACCCACTTAGCTTTCTAGCTCTCACTCGCTCCTCCACCACACACAATCACACACACACATGCACAGGCTCTTACACACGCCCTTTCCAAACTCCCCATACCCCATCCAAACCCGATCTCAATAAAAGTGGAGGGGTGGAGGTAGCTCAGTGGGTAGGATACTTGTGGATCAAGAGGTCATGGGTTTGAATCCTACCTTCAGTATACCACCTCTGGGTCCCTGAGCAAGACCCTTAACCCCAAGTTGCTCCAGGGAGACTTTCCCCTGTAGTTAGGGAATGGAAGTCGCTTTGGATAAAGCGTCTGCTAAATGCCGTAAATGTAAGTACAAATGAACAGAACAACAAACATTCATAACAAATAACTCCAAAAACAATACCTAAGATCACCGCACCAAAAAAAAAAAAGTTATAATGGTTATAATGGTCTGGCAGGGAAAAAGTTATAATGGTTATAATGGTCCAGCAGGGAAAAAGTTATGTTTATAATGGTCCGGCAGGGAAAAAATGGGGGACACACGTCCCCTCTGCTATAGTGGTTTTCTGATCACTTGTCTGATCTGTTTGTTGCATCTTTGTCTGCCACTTTCTCGCTTCCACCCCAGCACAACACAGCTTAGAAAATGGCACTGGACATTTAAGACTCATAGAACATCTGCAACATGGTGCTGCAGACTGTAAAAGATCGGAGTCTATGTAGGACGTACAGCCTGTTTTGACCACTCACATATGTGGCCAGAGAGTTCTTAGACCAACTAGTTCACC
>JBBPCX010024467.1:0-16591 GCA_037974365.1 Hydrocynus forskahlii | reverse complement strand
TATATATATACATATATTCCACTTAATCACATATCATGCTGTTGTGGTAAATATAAAGTCCATAGCTAAATTGTTTTGTGATTTTTAGTGTTTCTTTTCTGTGTGAGTTATAAACTTTTTTTCTTTGTATTTAGATGATATGAGCAACTCCCCAAGATTGTAACATGCCCAAGATTGTTTAAATCCTCTATTTCAGACCATTGGTCATTTGCTCAACTTCCCTTTTCATGCTATTTAAATCCCTTAATCTTTAAAAATGTGTGATGTAACTTAATCAATCAAACAAAAACTTTATCACAGACTTTTCAGTGGAGTGCAGATCAGTGTCTTACACATAGACGACTGTACAAGCGGTTACACAACAGGGATTTGTGGAACTGAACCTTACATTGGATAAGCCCAAAATTATCTCATTTTCAGATTCATCAGGCAGATTCTGGTTATCAGTCAGAACAGGCTTGTTTTGTTTGCTCACTGGTGTGATAAAAAAGTGAGCAGAGTACATACAGTATATTTGTTGATACAAAAAACCAGTGTGTCATCGACACTGTAAGACTGTAGAATGCCGCCTGGAGCTGGGCTGGTCACCGTACCTGTGCTGGCCAGCAGAGGGAGCACACGAACCCGGCTTCCACTGGAAGGAGGAAGTGAAGCTCGGCATCGTACGTCAACGTCGCCGCCATATTGTGAGAGGCTCTGCTGGGGAGAGAGCAGTAGCGGATCAAGATGCCTCACGCATGTGCTGCACTGGGCTGTACAAACCGCTGTACGCTACAAACCAGGTCCCAGGGGATTACATTTCATAGGTAAGACTGAACAATTGTTTGATTATAATTGTTCATTATAAAATACCATGTGTCATCTTTTCTTCAAAGCCATGCATTCCTGTGTTCGAGGCAGCCTCCAAACAACGTTTTGGATAAATGTAGGCACTAACTATTGTTTTTAGCTGTTTAGTTAACATATCTCAAACTTTGAAGGTTTCCTAAAGTAATCCACCTGAAGAAGCAGTGGGAGGTAGCCCTTGGACGTGACGGTTTCACCGCCAGTGAATCCTCCCGGCTCTGCAGTGAGCACTTCAGATATGAGGATTTTGACTTAACAGGTCAGACTGTGAGACTCAGAGATGGAGCTATTCCCTCTGTATTCAGGTTTCCGACTTCTCTCCAAAGGGTAGGTGTGTAGTTAGGCTATAATGATTAGAGATGAATTGAAAGTCAGTTTTTCGAAGTAAGGAGTAATGTCTCGTTGTGGTGTGATATACTTAACTCTGTTCATGTTTTTAAGCATTTTATTTTCTTTCACGTTAGCCTGTGGCAAACAGGACCACTCAGACTTCACTGAGAGAACAGGAGAGGCGGTCAGTAGACTGTTCTTTGCCTGTGCAAGAAGCTGAAGCTCTGCCTGACCCCTGTGTTGAGACTACTAAGGTCATTCTCAATCCTCTTTTAACCCAACTCTCTAGCCCGTCATGCTTTTCATATAGACTAATGCATTTACAGTAAACCCCATGACATTCTAAAATATAAAAATGCCACCATAAAATTGTCTAAAAATGCCTGTTTTATAGTGTAAACCCGAAATACGCTCCTAAATATGCTCCTTTAATTTCATTTTAAACTTAGCTCAATACATTACCCTTAAAGAAAATTTAAAGGTAAACCCGTATTCATACTGTACAGTTTACTTTGGACTCCCGCAGTGCTAGAATGTAAAATACCGCTGTTACCTTTGTATAGACTGTATAGTATTTCATGCACATGCGTTTTCTTTGGTATGCATTGACATTTTCTTTGGTATAAGCAGGGTAAATGCAGTAAAATGAATTTTATTTATAATAATAAAAATACAGGGCTTTAAGAAGAACAAAACGAAAACATGAGAATGCTCGACGCGCCCCACGGAGGAAATTCTGGACTGCAGCTGCCACAGATGCATCACAGGCAGCAACCAATCAGCAGCACGGAGAAATAAATAATGTTCTAGAATTGGCTACTTTCAAACCTCCCACCTCTGAGTACAGGTGATTGTGACGTTCAGGCCTTGTTCGCCATGCCCCCTTGTCCTTGTGCTGGGTTTTTTATGTTTGGGCACGGTGCTTAGCAGTGAATTACTGAACGAATGAGCGGGGGTTTACTGTACACGTATATATGCTGAAATGTGCTGTTGCTGAATCAGACAAACACGCACGCTCACGGTGGGATTTGATTACAAATGCAGACAGCAGATTGTACTGCTATGAATTGACTGATGTAAATATGAATCCTCCTTTTGTCTTTTAGGACCACTCCTATGTGCTACCTTCGTCTCTTGAAAATCTAAGGGCTAAACTCAGTGAAACCCTATCTAGGGTGGAGAGCATGGAAAAACAGAGGAGAAATGCAAAGGACCGAGAACGGAGAGCAAAGGCCATAGTGTGTGGTCTTCTGCAAGATTTGAGGGAGAAGAACCTCGTTAATGAAGAGCTGAAAGAGAGGCTGTATTTATACTCAGGTAAAATCTAATATAAATTATCCAACACAAAAATACTAATTCTTTAAGACATCCTAATTATTGCAGTTACTGTATTAGTTTACATGGTGCTTTTGCCACTCGCAATATGGTGGACGCGCTGACCGTGAATTTGGTGTCTACGTGTATATGTCTTTGGGCATCACTGGCACCTGTGGAACTCCCTATGGATAGGAGGATAGGAAAGCAACCTTGTGCTCTTTTTAACTAACTTTGTAATAAACTGATTTACAAGGCCAGCAATTGGTCACCCTCTTGAGTGTGTGAGATAGGGCTGCCTTGGGTCCCATCTCAATGCTCTTCCCTCTGAGCACACAGCATGAGTGTAAAAGGGGAAAATGTAGAAAAGAAAATATAAACGCCTTCTTCAAAACCTCTAAGTGTGCATTACAGGTTCACAGCCTTGCATTTCTTTTTCAACCTCATCTTGGGTTGTTAGGCTTGTAGAAGCCTCTTTTCCTTTTTTCATTTGCACTCTGTTACTCAGTAAACTATGTGCTCTACACTCAGATGCACTATTTGAGAGTCTCACTGGCTAAAAGTGTAAAGTCTTAAAATGATTAAACCGAAGAAGTGTATTAATGCTCGAGGATCACGACTTTGAGAAGAAACAGTGCATTTGGCCATTAAGTGATTGTGTAATGATATAATTAATTACAACAATTTAGTTTATGATTCCAGGTAGGAAGAACAGTTCTCTTCCTTGACTTGTTGTGTTACCAGAATATAAAGCAAGCCAGTCTTGCTTCAGACAAGATTGTAAGGGAATCTGCACCTACTTTGCTTTTGCTTTTGTCAGTCTCAACATTTCATTTCACGCATGATTAATTAATTGACTAGTATGGATTAAACCTGAATCTACTGGTACAACAAGCCTCAACTGCACTTTCACAAGATACATAATAAAACATATGATCTCTGAATTTTAAGTACAGTAGTTTTCTATAAGCTACAGGTATGTGGTATCTGGAGCCACCCAGTTCTGATAAATGACAGACATGCAGAAAGATACTAATGGAATGTTGAAACTCAAGAACTGGTATGGCTTTAAGGTGATTTATTGTCAGAGGTGACCAACTTTCAGGCATATCCAGAGTGACTTTATGTAACTGGTAGTGTGTGTTTGTCTGAAACTGTAAAGACCACATTAAGCATGGTGTTTGAAATTATGTGTGAATCAACGTGTATTGAAGCCACATAAAGGTCTCGTAATTGGGTTGTAGACTGGAGAAATTGATTCTCAGTCAGTAGTTAAGTGTGTCTCTAGCTGAAATCTGATTGCTGTGTAACACACAACAGGCAAAGCAAATACACAAATCCCCAACCATTTGCAAGGTTTGCATGGTAGTTAAGCCCACCACTGCATACAAAGTAACATGCCCTGGTTTCCCCCTGTAAATATATATGTGTTGAGACCTTTTTTGTCTCAATGAGATCTAACTGTAGCTTCAAATTTTCACGACATTTGTTTACACCTTTTTTTGTTAAAAATTTTTTTCTTCATCTGGTTGAAAACAGTTAGATTATTAACATTGTAAGTCTTGCCTTCCCCAATGTAGTTATTGTTTTGGTGAGAATTATATCTTATATAGAATCATTTTATACCACTGTCTGAAGTTTGGTTTTGCATGATTAAAATATTTTTATTTTATGGTAATGGCCATTTAGTGTTCTATGGTTATCCTTCAAAAGAGTATGTTTAAAGACTACAGAGCAACACAGTTTGGTGCGGAGATTGTGATGGAATGGGGAAATACCCTTATTGTTTTCAAATACTTAGGGTGATAATTTTGGAATCAAACAGCAGAAATGATCTCAAATGTTTGGTATAAAAATGTCAGTGGTTCCTAGTTGATTGACCAGTGGTGTAATACAATGTATGAAACATGAATTAGAAAGTAAAAGGAACTATGACCCTACAGAAGGAAGTTATTTTAGACTGCAAGGTATGACTAGCTCCCATTTCTGAGAAGGACATTTCATCGGCTCGGCACGACACTCCTCCAGCTGAGAAAGGTAATTTCTGAAATCTCATGGTTGCCAACCATAATAATGCATTACAAAATGCTCTTCGCCACTTTAACACAGGGTAGCAAAGACTTCTTTGTTAGATAAGAGTGTAACTTTTGCTTTTGGGGTCTTAAAAATGAGGTTTAGAATTGATTTTATTTCCAATCCATTTGTGTAGTCGTCTGTTCTTTGGTCTGTCATTTCTGCATATGTAGTTAAGTGTTACTATTGTTAGTGAAGTTAACCATAGAAGTTGATGACTATATTAGTGTTTTGTTTTTTTTGTTTTTTTTTTTTTTTTTCCTCTTTCAGTAGGATAAATATGGTGATGAAGGTTGTTGCCATTTTTGATCTTTTTCCTGCTAAAGCTCAAGCAGCTCAAGTTTGCTTAGGATAATGTTCTGAACTTAGTAGAAAAAAGTGTGTTTTAGGAATGTCTTTTTGACTCATAACACAGGGTATTGCAGCTGGCCAGGTTGGATAAAATACTGTGCAATGTTTTATTACATCATACATTTATTACATCTCCTCATGGTAGTTTATCTGTTAATTGATTGCAATTGTTAGCTACATCCAGTGTCAGATTTACCATGTTAGATCAATGCATTTTTAGGGTGAAAATTCAGTGAGTATCAAATGTTTTCACAGCAGGGCAAACTAGGTTTGGTTGGCAAGGTTCTTATCCCCTGTTGTACGTCCCCACTGTACTATAAATTAGGGTGACCTTCCAGCACAAGAAATATTTTTTAAAAACTCAGATAAAACTAATGTATGTATTTTTACTGAGTGTGTATAGAGATTAATATAGAGATTGTAACACTGGTATTTAAGAGAGGGTTTAAGCTGGAGCAATTGTAGAAGACAAAGTTTATGGGTTTTTTCAGCTGGTGAACTAGCTTGTGTTGGAAGTAGAAATTCATTGTTCTTCAGAATTGGGTTTAAATGTTAATTTGGTGCTTCTTAATCATAAATTAATATATAATGAAAGTCATTATTACAAAAGTACACAGAAATAGTGTAACTGTTGACATGCTCACAATTGTAAATGGGTATATCAACAATATAATGTTTTCATCATAGGTAAAATGTTAAGGTTGCAACAAATAAATTCATTTGAACCCAAAACCTACTTTAAATGAAAAGTTATATATGTATCCTTGAGAACTGTCCTGTCCTCCATGTTGCAGAGGGACACACTTGGCAGGAGTGTTTCACTCAATACTGTTTTATTATTATCAGGCAATGGACGCCAACACAAAGTAGCATGGAAAGCACACAGAAAAACAGTTTTACAGAATTTCAGATACAGGATATACACCTTTCCGACAGTCCAAGGTGGAATGGCGTGAAGCAGAGTGGAGAATGACATGCAGGGTCAGAGCTGGAAGACAGGAGAACTTTTTTTTTTTTTAATGACTTATCTCACTGACACTGGTATACAGCTGACACATAAGACGTAAGAACAAAATATGTAAAGTTTATTCCTTTAATTAAAATGAATAAATTGAATAAATCACTTATTTTTTACAAAGCAAAACAGATGAGTGTAGGTCACAAGGTCAGATGCTTTTATTAGGATACCTCACACTCCGGAATGAACGCCGTTCCAGCCTTGGGTTTTTCCACTACTCTTTCTTCAGGTTCTATCATTCCCTACTGAAGAGTTGGACGTTACTATGATATGTAATTTCTGTTTTACAGCGGCAGAGATGGGAAATGAATCATCAAAAGGCACTCCCACACCAAGTAAGTTTAAGTATAAGGGAAGACTCATAAGGGAGGAACTGGTACTCCAACTAGACCAATGAACCCTAGATTAACACTCATTTGCATGGATTCTCCTAATTTCACATGGCCATTACAGCCATAAGCGTATAAATGACGAACCAGTCTGCAATTCTATATACAGTCGGCCCAGTAATCGTTTAAAAATGAGTAAGGTGGGTGACGAAGTGGGGAAAAAAGTCTGTGTTACATTAACTCAGTCTCACAATGAAAATGTGTGGAATAAACAGAAGGGCCAATTGTACATTAAGTGTTACAAGATGTAAATATGTCACTGATAAGCCATTACATATTGAGATAATCATGAATACACTTTTTACAAATGACTTTTCAGCCAACTTTACCAAAGATGACAGTTGGGAAGCTGACTGTAACTGCTACGACTGTTTTAGAGACCGTCACAAAAGATTCCTGTAAGCTTGTCTAACAAATAAATTATTCTGCTAACACTGCTGAATTGAATTCCATCATTTAGAACTGGAAGGTGCTTGGAGGCCAGTAAAATGGAGGTAAGAACGTATTTGCCTACAAGATAAAAAATCATGTATAAGTTGAAAATATATTTAAGGCATTGTATGAGAGTGAGAACTTTCACTATATTTTCACTATATTTAAATATATGTTAAAACACTCTTACTGGTCGCTTACAAAGAGAAACCAGATTACCAACACTGTGCCATAATCATTATGGCACAGTATTATTATAGTTATTATTAATAAGAAGAGGAATAATAATGGAATACACAATACAGTTGAAAGGTTTTAGATAAAAAGAAAAAGACAGCTGTAAAATTTCTCCTTCCTCTTTAATATAACATCAAAATAATGAAGTATCTTCGAAATGGCAGAGAAATCTGATATAAAGGTTAAAGTTAAAGAATATTAAACAAAAACAAGACTACAAAATAAAAGTAACATCCAGCTTGCCTCATATTTCAAAAGTGGTCATCAAACATGACAAAAACATTTCAAACATAACTGCAGTTCATTATTATTATTCTTAGTTCCTAAATTATTTAAATATTAAATCAAACATCCTTTTGCTGTCTAGTTTATTTTCACAGGCTTTCTTGTACTATTTTATTATTGTATGTTAAATAGCTAATATGACCAGTGATTTTTTTTTTTTAATTGTGAATAGTGTAGAAAGAGAATCTTGGATTAATTATTGAGTTATATACAATCATTAAACGTAGTTATATAATTTTGCTTAGTATTTTTAAATTGCCTTTAATTCTCTTAATTGAACTTTAACTTAAATTTCACAGTGAAAGAGGGGAGACATTGGATGAACTGGACAGGTTTGAACCAAATTTGGGCGTTCTCAAGATTTTGTTGTATGGACCAGTTGGGGCAGGGAAGTCATGCTTCATAAACTCTGTCCAGAGAGGCCTTATAGGTCGTAATGCCATTGGAGCTCTGGAAAATACAACACAAAGTGGAAAAAGCTTCACTAGCACAGTAAGTAATTGGAAAATTCTGTAATTTACAGAATTTTTAGGAAATTGATGCTTGGGAAATTGGTTTCTGAGACCTTAACTGCATACATTTTAGGAATCTGATTAATATTTTTTCATTAGGTATGTTTATTGAGAATAAATTCTGAATTATTTATAAACTATAACAAAAAAATTCAGGTTTAATTTTGCACTGAATCAACATCCCTAGTGTGCATAAGGTGAGGTCTGTGCATTGACAATGATCTACGTGTCTAGCAATGGATACATGGCTTGTGTAGCTTTTCAGCATCTAGCCCTAGCTGCCTAGTGAAAGTAGACCTTAATCACAGCATGCTTGTGGTCATAGGTGTGCAAAGTATTTTCTGAAAACTGAAATATTGGTTTGTTTTTATTGACCAATAATCTTGCAAGTTTAAGAAAGCTTAAAGCTTATACTGAGCAAACCTACACCCCAAAAGTTTATCTGAGAAGACAGTTTTGGTGGTTTACCATTTTTTGTATGGTTGTTAGGAGCCTGTTTTTTTTCTTTCTATTTTGTAATTTTTCAACAGTATCTCACACCTAAATGAAAGCATCTGCTGCTAGCTACTATTGGCAAACGACACACCTGCTGTTCACAGCCCTGAGATATGTGTAGGACTCCTCCACTAAAAGGTGACTGCTAATTGGTATTAGAAAAGTAATTCTTCAAAAAATGAGCCAGGTGGGGGAGGTTAAGCTGGGCAGGTGTGAGAGTCTGTTAAAGGTTTAAGTAGGTTAGAGTTTTAGCTTCCCAGCTAACAAGGCTTGGCCCCTCCTTAGACTGACAACACAGCTGATGGAGAATGTGGGCGGCAGGTCCATTGGTTAGGATTTTAGGTTGGCATCAATTAAAAATATTGAAATGAATCTCATTAAAATTAGACTACTTGTTTCTAGTTCCAGTGAGGTTCAGTGTGTGCATTTGTTCCTAGATCAAAACGCACAAGCTGAAGAAGCGTGGAGGTGGATGTTATCCTTTTGTCTTGACTGACCTTACAGGCCTTGAGGTGACAGATAGAGAAGGGATTCAAACTGAAGATATTATCAAAGCAATAGAGGGCCATATTTCAGAGGGCTACACTGTAAGTATACATCAACTCTTGCATAAATTGGTGTGATACAAATTGACCTTATCTCCAGCCAGGAAAGCCCTATTTGTGTCAAATGAACAGATTATTCTGTTTAAAGCAATATGCAAGTATTATGAATAATGTATTATAAATAATGTATTATAAATGTATTAAAAGGTGTTAGAATCAGTATCATTTATTTTTTTATCCAGACAGACTAGGCTAACAGGCTAGTTTTATGCTTGTGTTCTTCATAATGTGCACAAATTCACCATACCACACCATACAGATATAATTGCAAAGATCATGAGTTGTAATATGAGGACTAATAATTACTGTTATGACAGCTAATACATTCTTTGTCATGACAAATCAAATGGAAGCTAAATAATGTAATTCAGAAATCTTCTAATGTTTTAAGGATTTTAATGAATATTTCACACGTTAACATGTATTATGCTCTGTGTTGCCCATGGGTTGGGATGTTGTTAATAGTGCTGCTTTGCCAGACCTGTAGTCCTGTCCTTGTAGTCCATTTCTGCTTTTTACTTGCTTATTTGTTTTTTCATGTTGTATTTTTTAATGCATTATGTTAGTTGCATCGTAATTCTTTCTTGATTCTGTACTAAAATACAGAATGCAAAAAAAACAGTAAATATTCTTCTGTTTTAGTTTAATCCTCGAGCATCTATAACTGAGGAACACCCTAAGTACAGACACAATCCATCTGCATATGACAAAGTTCACTGTCTGGTAACCATTCTTCCTGCTGACTCCATCTCATTAATGGACGACAGAGTGATTGACAAAATGAAAGTAGTTCGACAGAAAGCCTCCGAGTTGAGTAAGTTTGCTCTGTAATTCTTATGGCTGATGCATATGTGTAAAACCACAATGTAAACTGTGTGTTCATTATAGACATCCCACAAATCATTGTTATGACAAAAGTGGACAAAGCATGTCCGATCGTCAACAAAGATGTGAAAAAAATTTACCACAGCAGAAAGATCAGAGACAAGGTAACCTATTTACTCTCACAAACCAGTTTACTCTCACAAAGATAATACATTCCTCTTTACATGATTTTTGATATATTTAATAATGAATTATTTATCATACCAATTTAATATGCTTTGGATGTACTGAATTCCAATGTCACCTCTCTATCTCTCTCTCCCAGTATGTATGTGTATGTATGTATATTACACGCGTACATACACACACCCTTGCCTTTATGTCTGCTTTGTTTGTGCAGGTACACGAGTGCAGTAATAGACTGGGACTCTCCCTGAACAGCATCTACCCAGTGAAGAACTATCACGCAGAGATCACTCAAGATGAGAATGTTGACATGCTCATCCTCATGGTGCTGCGGGATATTGTTAACTTTGCCAATGACTATGTGGAAGATGAATTTGACCTGAATGCAAATAACTGAATAAAAAAACTAAAACTAAAAAATGGTGACAGAAGATTTTATAATCAAATGAAACAAATATTGGGCACTACTGTATCTTATCTCGACACACTACTAACTTGGGTAAGAACTGGGCTAATAATGGCAACTGCAATAATGGAAGCTTGGGTTCCTGCACAGTTGGTGTTTGTCTTTTCAAACACCACAGAATGAACTTATCAGTGAATTGCTGGGACATGTTTGTGTGTTAGATCAGAGCAAGCATATCTGTGCTTAACTTCGGCCCTCGCCATCTTTAGGATATAGACATGGAAATGTTTTTTCTTGAGAAAAAACAAAGCCTGGGTTGTGTGCATGTTGACTGCCATGTATTTGATTTGTTTTGTATATTTCTCTACGTGTATTATAGCTCACTGGCATTCTTTAAAACAAATATTTGTGTAGACTGCTAAAGAAAATTGGTATTGCATGGTTTTTTGCATGGGATTTGTGGTGGCTCACAGAGAATCTCTAACAAAGTGTATTTGTACTTGTTATACCATTTCTCTCTCCCTTTTAAAAAAAACTATATATTAAAATATAAAAAAATTATACATTAATTTGTCAAATTTGTGAACCACAAGCTTAATGTTCAGAGGCAAACTAATGGAGATGTTTCGTAACTTATTTCTTAACTGTACTAGGTGTGTGGGTGATGGACAGGAGTACACGTCTGTTAACGCCTTTATCGAGTGGTGTGAAAAAGTGTAAATAAAATAAAACCAAGTATATTTTAGTACAAGAATCTGATGTCAGGTACAGTTCATTTTTAGACTTTCTTCCCAGACTACTCTCTGTGTGTGGTAAGAACCCCAACCCCACTGTTAAGAATAGAGTGAGTTTTTGGAACTGGCCTTTCCTCCAAAAGCCCTGGCAAACAAGGCATCATGGACTCCATAAATCACCAGGAATAACTTCAACTTTTGTCCAAACATTTACGGCATTTAGCAGATGCTCTTATCCAGAGCAACGTACATCAGTGCTTAAGTAGTCCACATCTCTTCTCGATACCTGTAAAGCTATACTTAAATCAACATTTGCTTTTAACAGAGTTACTGCTAGCTAAATTACACACCTTAACAAACCCTGTCAGAAAGAAAACACCTGGTCATCTGGAAGCCATTTTCCAGATATCAAGTTTCATAGGAGAAGTAGGAGAAAACTCGGCCACTGGTCACACCAAATATTGTAGTTGGTCTTCAAATGCAAAACCAAAGCTTACAAAAAATTTGACTTTTTCTCATTTCATATATTCAAGGTTTAGAAACTTGTAATAATTGTAATAATAAACTAGACAACTTTCGCAGGCTTAACAATCACACATAGACTTAACAATCAAGAGCTTAGACATAATCAAGAACATGAGGTTCTCTTGTACTGCAGTGGTTAGGGGCGTCTCCCTGCTGTGGCACTCCAACAGAGATGCCAAACAACTAAGCTTTGTGTATTTGAGAAAAAATTGCCAGGACCAGAGTACACAGCTCCTGCTTTAGCCAAATAGCCATTATCCAGTTCCAGTGACATGTGAGAAGAGCTCTTAAAGATTTACAGATCTTCAAGCAATATCCAGTGAAGTGATTCCACTCATACTAAAACATTTTCTTACTTGTCTAAAAGACAAAAACTTAAAGTGAAAGTGTCAAACATTGGAAAGAGCACAACAATAAAAAGGTAAAGAGAGATTACTGTAAATTAGAGATTACACCAAGTACAAATATTCCAAATTTGAACCACAAAATAAGTTGAGAACCTCAAGTTAAACATGAGTAAATGGAATTCTGAGGTAAGATCCTCGAACAGGAGTAGCGTACATTTGCTTAATTTGAATGTAAGTTCTTGCATGCTATTTGCTAGCACTAGGCTCAGCATCAGTAGGGCAATAACCCCCACTCTATGGTGACAAGGAACAAAAAAGTGAAACTAAACTTAATTTGCGCTATACCAAAGCTGCACACCTCCACTTTAAATGGCAACGGATGCACTGATAGGATGGAATTCCTAATAAGGAAGATCTTTGGTGATCAGTGGTAAATGTGGCTGTTCTGTTCATTCCCTCCTGAATGTGTGACTTCCTTGGCCCTTTCTTCTGACACATGGATGCATTACAACCCACCCTGGCCATCAGGCTCTGTGGTTTTTGGATGCTTTTTGCACAAATTACTTCTAGCACCAGTCCTGGGGGTCACACACTTCATATATCACATGGTCATTGGCAAAGGTGAGAATATCCCTCAGTGCCATGCGGATGAGGACATCAACATTGGCATCTTTGGTGATCTCTGCGTGATAGTTCTTCACAGGGTAGATGTTGTTCAAGGCGATACTCAGTTTATCACTGCTTACCTGTGCCTGAACAAAAACCAAATATATGAGTGAGACAGCTTAGTCACCTAGCTCAACAAACAACAGCACAGCATTTAAGTCTCAGGTCTTTTACTATGCTATTGTTACAGTTCAGTTTCTGAAGTAGTCTCAGACTGCCAGATTGATTTTGTGCGTATGCAAAAACATTTACCATCAAACCCCTCCAAATGGATCCACAAATCAAAAGCATTCAGGCCATTTCCAGGGATGCATTCAATGTGATCAGTGTGTGGAGTTCGTTTTCCAGGTGACTGGTGCATTTTTAAAACAAAAACAGCAGTGAACCAGTGTTTCATTTAAAGTTTATTTTGGTTGGAAAAAAAACAATTAAATTGCTTGTCATGAAGTAATTTTTTCTTATACTACGTTTTTTTATGATTAAAGAACCTCTAGGCTTACCATACCCAACCACAATCTCGTATTCCTAGCTTCCTGAGAAGTCTCAGCAAACATGCTTTGGCTATAGAAGTTCCTCATTTGGTGGAGCGTTAAATGAGGGGGAGAGGCAGCACGTTATATACAGTTTGGAGCTAAAAATGGAAGGAAAGTAGCTCTCCTGGAGGAGGGACAGTGACCACTGGCTTAGAGTGAAAAAAACAAGTGCTCATTGCTTTGATCTCACAAAGGGGTAGCAGCTTTGGTGTAATACCAACAGTTTGCTTACCAGCCCCATATCGGCATAGAGGACACCATCATCTATCTGCTGAACCAGGGTTATTCCCATTTGGACGTTGCTGAAAAGTTTTTACTTCTCCAGTGCTTTTAACATAATTAGATCATCACTACTGCAGAATAAGCTCATGCAAAAGCAGGTGGATGCCCTACCGGTAGCTTGGATTACGGACTATCCAACTAATTTACCACAGCATGTCCGGCTGCACATTCTGAGCAGCACGGGAGCACTGCAGGCAGAACTGGATCTATCTACTGAGGAGGTCCTTTAATGTTTGTAGGACAATGCTATCTCTCTGTGGCAGAGCGTGTGGTGTTTTTTGCAGCTGTGTGCTGGGGCAGTGGGGTGAAGGCAGCTGACAACTCAGTTTGTACTGTCTGAATATTACTGAATGTTAGTCTCGTCCCATCACCTGCTGCTATTTCATTTTATTGCATTCATCATATTTTTATGGCACAAACACGATGTCACTTTTCATAAAGCATTTGCACTATGATCTGTTATTTTGTTATACCTGTTATAGTTATTTTGTTGCACTTTTGTTATTGTCTTTTTGAAAAATATTGTCTTTATTCGTCTTGTTGCACTGAACATACTCATGACAAAAGAATTTCCCTTGGGATAAATGAAGTTCTGTCTTATCTTATCTTACCTTATAAAGCAGTTAGCTATTAGAGGCTGGATACTGTAAAACTATCATTTCATTGTTTTGGCCAGATACAGCCAAGCAAGCACTCTCATCTGTTTGATGCAGCTGGAAGGGATCTGAACCTTACACATCATCTATCAACACTTATGAAGTGACAGTGGAATTATGTCACATATTTTGTTTTCAATCGACGAGACCAATGTCATGAGAAAAAAATTTACATCTTCTAAAAATCAGAGACATCTCTGACTATCAATATAAGTGGTAGCCTAATCAATGGGTTTAACAGAGGAAGTTCTATGTCAGGGCTATTTACTAAAGTTATCAATAGTGTCCCCGTGCTACGGATGCATCTGAGGTTGGCAGCAAGGCCTAGTATTTATGTAAATAAAGGCGCTCTTGGCACCATTATCTTAGCACTAATGTAACAGAAATTGCCTTGGAGTGCTAGCAGAAATTAGCACCGTCAACAATAGTTATGCGGTGTGTCCGAAATCGCACACTTGCACACTTTTAGTGCGTGATCTTAGTGCATAGTGCGTTCACACTGACAACCAAGCTAAAACTCAGTGCACTGAAAGTACCCGGATGGTGCACTAATAATGGCCAAAAAACGCAGTGTGCAACGATGCACACTATGCGCACTAAACGGACGCCATTTTGACCACGTAGCGGAAGGGGAGGGACTTTCAACAAGTTTTCAGAGTTGAATAATGGCGGCCAACAGTGAATTGCAAGCCCAAGCGGAGGAAACTGGTTCGTATAAATGTAAGTAACGTTAATAAAATGATTTTGTCTGGATGAGTGGGTGTATGTCTGTGACTGTCTGGCACATCGACAGGACCGCACGCGGATGAGGCTCCAGCACCCTCCCTGGGCTGGAGTGGTTGGGCGCGACCTGGGGGGGTTGGCGGTGACTCTGGATGTTGTCTCTGTAGCCTAGCAGGGGAGGTATGTGTGTATATATGTGTGTATGGCTGGTGTGGGTTTTTTTTTTTTCCTTCTCCCTTTCCCCTCCCCACCCTACACATCGTAATCAACTCAGAAACATAGGGGGGTGAGCGGCCACTCACCCACTCACACATTCACTCACACATTGACCCAGTCACTCACTCACACACTCATTTTCACACTCACATGCACATTCACTCACCCACTAAATCACTCACCCACTCACTAACTCTTTCACCCACTCACACATTCACTCACACATTGACTCACCCACTCACTTTCACACGCACATACACACTCACTCAGCCACTAAATCACTCACCCACCCACTCACTCACTCACTCACTCATACACATCCATACATATAGGCACAGGCACACACGTATACGAGCACATGCACATCCTTATATGCACACACATACACTCAAAGGCACACACATACACCCACGTATACACAGACGCACACACCACAATCAGAGGCATACAGGCACACACACACGTACAGTCATTCAGACACACTTCCACTCACACAGGCACACACATGTACGCGCATGCATACGCACACAGATATAGGAATACACATAATCAAAAGACTACCCAGAACCATAGGTTTCAGTGCGCAGTTATAGCATTAACAGTAGGAGTGTATGTTGCTTCTGTGTTGTTGCCGTGTTGCCGTTGCTTTGTGTTCTGTTCTGTGTTTGTGTGGCTGGTTCTTGTTTTTCAGGTGCAGCATTTTGAGTATTTATACAGTGGTAACAATTTTCATTGGGATCTTCAACCTCAGTCAACTTCAATATTTTTTGTTTCATTTTTATGTATTTTTTTTCTACTTTTTCTCTATCTGTGTTTTCTATACCCATGTCTGATCTGGCCTAATTTAAAATCAAATAAATTAGTAGATAAATTAAAAAGCTCAGAAAACAAGAGGGGCATATACTGTCAAGCCCCACGTGGCAAAGCAAAGGTGTCTGGCACATCAAGGCACCCAGCTTCACATTCTGCTTGCTAAGAGGCCAGACACGACAGGTTAAGAAAAATAAATAAATAAATAAATAAAATAAAATAAAATGATTTTACTGATGTATACTGCGTAAAAAATGTATATATATACATATATATATATGTATATATAACCGGCAGATATTTTGGCAGGCTGGAGAATCACAAGCAAATGTTAGTCCGTCACTTCTGCTAAGTGCAAAACGTTAGTGTTCCATTTAGGACAGTACTTACCCACGGCAGTCTGCACTACAGAAGGAAGTGCTCAGTGTGCACTATGCACTTACATTCCAGTGCACTCACGTAAGTGCGCGATTTCAGACACACTCTCGGTTAGCCATTTTTTGACGATATGCACTACCGGTCAAAAGTTTTAGAACACCAGAGTGTTTCAAGCTTTTTTTTATTTAAATTTAAGTCCAATGAATAGCATGAAATGGTACAAAGGACAGTGCTGAACTGTGAGAGGTTTAAAAATGATAAGGTTACCCAGAAGTGGGAAATAATTCTGTAGCTCCATGCAGTACCTCAGTACCTCGTCCTGCAGCAAGATAGTGACCCGAAACATAAGTCCAAGCTCTGCCAGAACTACCTCAGAAAAAAGAACAAGATGGTAAGCTGGAAAACATGGAGTGGCCA
>JBBPCX010024447.1:0-16592 GCA_037974365.1 Hydrocynus forskahlii | reverse complement strand
CTCCGTTCCAGTTCATTCCAAAGGTGCTGGATGGGGTTGAGGTCAGGGCTCTGTGCGGCCAGTCAAGTTCTTCCACATTGAACTCATCCAGCCATGTCTTTATGGAGCTTTGATCACTGGGACACAGTCATGCTGGAGTAGAAAAGGTTCTTCCCCAAACTGGGTCCACAAAGTTGGAAGCATGGTGCTGTCCAAAATGTCTTGGTCTGCTGTTTCACTAAGATCTTGATGGTAATTATGTTAATAAAGCCAATGAAATTAAACAGTACTTTGGTGAGTTTTGTCAGTCAGTCACAAATTTCTAGTGTTCAGATTTTTAAATGGTCGCTCATTTAGCTTATTTTACAATCAGTAGGTTTCTAACCGAGTGGGACCGCCCAGTGGGACGCTCACCTACTCCCATACCTCCAACAAACACGCATACTGTGTAATGGCAGGTTAACATTTTGCATTTTGCATTTTGGCCATTTTGGCCATTTTGGCCATTTTGCTAATAAGACCGATGACCCCCCTTTTTATGGAAAAAAAAATTAAGTAATCTTAGAACTTGATTAAACCACTGCCAATTATTGCAGGATGATCATTTTCTTTAGATGGATAGTATTGTGTCATCATTGCTTTTATGCAGTTATTAAAAATACATGGTCGGGGTTGGGATGTAATGGAAGACATGTAACGACACTATGTGTTCAGAATACAGAAATGAAGTATCTGTATTAATTCCACCTTACATCCACAATATATGTGCTACGATATAAATGTAAAAAAAATCTTTTGAGAGATGTTTTTGTTTGTTTGTTTATTTATTTACTTTGTTTTTGGTTTAAACCATTGCATGCATGCCTGTCCCTTTGTTCGGTAAAGAGCACTGGCAAGTGGTAACAACTTTCAAACAGAAGTGGAAAATCATTTACAGTTGAATGTCAGTTGTGCCTGCCAATAATAAAGACTGTCAGCATCGAAGCTTTCAACTGTACAGAAACATCTTGATGAAAGCGATACTTTCAAGTTGAAACTCAACCAAGCTACGGACAGCTATAAACCCAGTCAGAATTTTGGCTCCCCTGCTCCCCCTGGTGGAATATGCTGATCTGAGCTTTTAAAACACAGCGCTGCTGGTTTATGCTGGTGGAACCTCAAGAATGAGAACAAAACTGTAATGTGAAGACTTTGACACAGTATTTGAGATATTCAGTTAATGTCATTCATATAGCGTCACTGTATGATCTGTGACAAATTAATATGGCCTTTTCATGAATATATATTTTTTTGCTTTTATTTCTACATAACTGATTGGTTCATTCTGACTTTGAACATCCTTTTTTGTGTGACTAACTTCATTTGAAAAATTGTTTAAACATAGACTTCATCACCTATGCAAGTTTGTCAGTGTGACTTAAATTTGCGCCCACTGATAGACTTGGGGTTCCCGCAACCCTAGTAAGGACTAAGCATTTACAGAAAATGAATGAACAAGTGTTTTACTCAGCTTGAGGTCATAAAATGAAAAGAGAGCTGGTTAAAAAGACTCAGAGAGACTCTGGTCTCTTATATGAATAAATTCATGTTGCCATTTTATTTGCGTTGGTGCTGAAATGCAAAAAGTGACAAATTCACCACCCAGAAGTGCTGCGAAACAAAATAAACAAGGAATGTTACAGCATAGGTGTTTTACAGCTCTTTCTGTGATGTGTTTTAAAATAATCTAATAGTATCCTGAATAGTTTTTTAATGCTTTGTAACAGAATATATTACTGAATACCTTCATGGTAATGTATTCAATATGTAGCCATCACTACTTTTTCAAGGTATTTTGTCCAACCTTGTACATTGTATTGGGCCAGTCTTATTTATAATATTCCAGCCATGTTAAGGCTCTTGGAATTGATTTTTGGTGCTTGAAAGCCAATAAACAGGTCGTTAAAAAAAGAATAAAATCCTCAGTAAACTCTAGAATTAAATAAAGAATGAATGAATAATTAATATTATGACTTTTAAATTCAGTAATTTCCATGATACTAATACCTGTGTGAGGTATGTAGAGAGTAAGAAATGAATCTCTCAGCTAAATGTAAAGTACAGTTTTCGTGTCATGTTTGATAACTGGAACCTTGAAGGTGAGACACACAATCGGTAGATGGGCGCCGCTTATGCACAGTCCAGCAGATTAGTCAGTCACACCTTGAGTAATCAAGCATGCGAGTGGCTGCAATTAATCAGGGACAAAGATGAGGCGTCCAGTCACATTTCAATAACAAAAAGGTGTTCATTTGGAGATCTGAGAGAAGTCCATTATCCTGATAATGAGACAGGGGGAGGAATTATGGAGACTGGGACAACATGGCTGCATATCGGGCTCAGATGAGGCCAGAAATATGGACGACTCCTCTCAGGGGTTCCTTTTATCTTCTGCTCCCTTTTCTCAAGATCACTAATGTTCCATCTGCGTGGAGCTTGAAAGCCTTGTCTGAAAATTTCTCCTTTTGTTGCTCAGGGTAGCTAACTCGGCTTTCTGCTCCTGTTCTCTGTGATCTCAATGACAAAGAAGTAGAGGATGCGCATCCAGCCAGTCAGACTCATGCACTGGTGCCTCCTGTGCCACTAAACACTGTCGCCTCAGGCATCGCAACCACACTGCAGAATTAATGTTGGATTAAATGGATCTAAAAATATTGAATTGGTCATTTTCACTGCTAAGAAACACCCACTTGATGCTCTTTAACCTTTCAGAAATACATTCAGTGAAGCACATCAACAAGCCATGCACTCAGCGCAGCTTGATTTGGTGCTATGCTTTTAACATTTGATTAGATCTGATCTGCTGATTACAGCCATTCAGTATAATCATTGCTCAAAAATAGCACTTAGGCTGTGGAAAAGCATCTTCAGTGTGAAGAGGTTCAGCGTGGTGCTTAACCCTCAGGTTTCACAAACTGAAGATTCATTATTGTTACATATTTAGAGATTTAAAGACCATCTAAAGACAAGTTAACTTTGAAGGCTACACTTCCAACAAACCTGAGCTCATAGACTGTAACCCCTTCCCTCCATAGACACACATGGAGGCAAATGACCCGACAGAAATCCCTTACAAATAAAAAAAATTAGCGATATTTATTACCGTTATTGCTAAATTAGAAATATTGAATACCTAAAACTACCTTTTTATTGATTACTAGATTGCACTGCTATATACACACGAACGCACATGCACACACACACACACACACACACACACACACACATATACACACACATATATATATATATATATATATATATGACTGAACATGTGAGGACAGAACAACCGGTGCACATGCAAAGTGATTTTGCCTCAAATGAGGATAATACCACAGTTCATACAAGACCCATCTGTCTTAGTGCCCTTTTTGGTTACATGCATTGTGAATGAAAACGAAGAGAAGTTCATCACTAACACGTGTATAATATGAAACTTGTGATATTAAGCTAGTTACTCATCAAGGGTACGTGGGGGATGATTTAGACAAAAAGAAGCAGACGGTTTGTGTGAGCTCTGCCGTGATTGTTGGAAAAGACTGAAATTAGCTGTTGGTAATAAGTTTAGTCCACAGAGCCTCCTGTAGTTCTCTGAGCTCAGGAGAGGTGCAAGGACACTGCCCCCTAGTGTTAATGAGGCGCAAAGAAACAGACTCTCTTTGCTGCCCCCGGTGAGTCAGCTGTGTTAGAGCCAGTAAACCACCAGAGTCATTCCATAAAAAGACTCTAAAAAGGTGCATAGAAGTCTAAACTTGATTGTCGAATTCAAAATGCATCCTTTATATAGTTTACGATGGTGTGTTATCATTTGTTATGATTTTTTTCCCAAATACGTATAGACAGTCGTTGAAGAAATTATTACTATAAATGTAACATTTGAAAACTCATCTGTCTCCTCACACACATTGTCATAAAAGTAATATACATTAAATCCTGATGAAGAGTAAGTGACATTATTAAGTCTTCAGAGGGGCCATGTTTAACAGTTGGCAATTTTGTAATGCAATTGACTTTTTTACCTTCTTAACTGGGAACCTGTTTAGTGTAAAATATTTCACCCTGTCAAAGACCGCTCACAGTTCAGTCCGGTGTGGATGTACTTTTCAGTGTTATTTTGCACAAAGTATATATTTTTTGTAAGAGCACTGTGTCATCGAAATTACATGACAAAGACAGTTTTCTTGATTTCTCGATATCACACATTTCAAAAGAGCATGTCCATTTGCCGCTGATCTTGTGAAATGACTTTAGAAGGTCCAGGTGCAGGGGGCATTTCACAAAACAGGATTTCTAAATAATCTTTAAGCTATATCAGTCATGCTGAGAAATCCTGCTCTGTGAAAAAAGGCCTAAAAGCCAGAGCTGCTGCCCTCATTTTGAGAACTGCATTTTAAAATAGCATTTTCTGTAGTATAGTGTGTTTATGAATTGAAACCATGAAATGTCTGTTTTCCTTCACAATATGCTCAATAATAACAATAAGGATGAACACCAAAGTCATCATAAATTTACTTTTTATTACTCGGATTCTAACTTATCTTTACAAATTATATAATACAAATGAACACACATCAAAATTTAAGACCTCCAGATGTGAATACAATATGCCAAGATCATAGTAATATGGACAGATATTACAAGGTATTTACACAAATCTATGTACAATTCCCCCCATCATGATAAAATGTCCTCCTGCAAAACAGGTGTGCTGTTTTATCTATATTATAAAACGTCATGCCGATGTTAAACATGATCTAGATAACGGAAGTGCACTAATAGCAAATGTAAAATGCGAAGTATAAAGAAAGAATCCATACACAGAGTCCGAAGATACTGGAGATACTGCTGGACTCGGGACACTTCTTAATTCTGAGCTACAGTTAGCAGACAAAATAATGGAAACATTCGGCAATGTGCAAGCATGAGGTTAAGAAAGACTGCCTTTTGTCATGTGTTGCTGCAGAGAGCTGATTTGAGCCCATTCTGGTGTAAAAATGGACCAAGCTTCAGAAACACTCTGACTGTCACACTGCACAGCGAGAGCAGGCCGAGTGGGCTGGAGATTTCCTTTGACATTCTCACAGGAGAAATCCTTCCAGATGGAAAAGAATAAAAGGTGACTCACCAGACAATGTTACTTTCTTCCACGTCTGTGCTGTCAAATTTCATGCAATGCATTATTAACAAGCTATATTTTTACTGCAGTAACCCCATTTTGTAGTTTGACCTTTTTAAGCATCTGCAGTAGTGTTGAATCCCAGCTGCTCACTCACAGTTTGCTTCTATGATAGATTTTGTGATTGCAGCTCACTTTTTAAATGGATTTTAAAATCACGTTCAGGAAACTATGCTGGACAGATCAATCAATGTGCAGCAAACTAACAAAAGCCAAACCGGAACGCTACAGCTCCTCCCAAGAGCCTTCACTGTACTAACAACACGAGAGCAGCACGAATGAGAAGCCGAGAGCAAGAGTGACAGCAAGAGGCTGCAGTTGTGGCGAAGTTGGAACAATGTGGGATGTGTGGCAATTACATGAGTTTCATGTTCAGTGGACTAAATATGCTACAGCTATAGTTTTTTTTTATGGAATAGATTAGGTCAAAAAGCACATAAGACCACAATGAATTTAGAATTAATGAACACAAAGTAATGATGGATTATGGTTATGTATATAATAGCCCTTTGCATTATATATGATGTAATACATAATGTATTATATACAATGTATATTATATATACATTATATACAATATATCTATTATATTGGTGACTGACCACCTAACCATGACAAGTGAAAAAAACCTGGTCATTAGTATTGATCTGGTACTTCCATTATTTTGTCTGTAATCTGTTACATGTGACTTGAAAGAAATGTCTGTTTTTGATGTCATTACCACTAATGGCACAACAGAGACAGATCAACTTTACATGCATTCTTTCTCTCTCTCTCTCTCTCTCTCTCTCTCTGCCTCCCTCCATTTCAGATACGGCTGTGAATGCTGGTCTCCAGGGCAGTGGGCGGGTCTTCTGAGTGCGAAGGAGTGGGACTGGCAGCAGGTGGGCGGGATTTTTGAGATAAGCTTCCCAGGTGTGGCGGAGAGGATGGGGGTGGGGTTGGGGAGGGGGCGGGTGAATGAGGTGTGGTCGGGGGAGAAGGTACGGGGGTGCTGGGATATCTCCTTCCTGAGTGAACGTAAGTGTCCTGAGAGTGGGCAGGAGGTGGGAAACTGCTGGGATAGCACGGTGGGCTGAGGGGATCCAGAGGGTGGATGTAGCTACTCAGGGCTTCATCTTCTCTTTCTGGAAAGTCCTGCAAACATTTACGGACAGAACAGAGTCAACAAAACTGAACTTAACAATGTTTATGTTCTGAAGTTTCACAGTCACACAGAGAGAAGATGCCAGAAAAGTGTTTTACTTACTGTTTCCTTCAGTACATACAAACCACCCGGTTTTCTGCGAGTGTGGTAATTCCTTCCTGGCACAATATCAACTTCAACTGCAAAGTATTGAGCGTTAAGATGTCAAGACGGTTTATTACTCCAAATGCAAAGAAAATGGCTCATTTTGTTCCTGAATTTTTAAAGTAAACTTAAACACCAACCCAATCTATAAGAGAATGTTTGTGTAGCTTCCGTTTGAAAAAGAACAGAAATGAAATACAGCAGAACATCACCTTCATGATTGCCGTTCATCTCCTCTGCGTTCTGTCTGCCAGGCTGTTGCCTTTTTCTAGGAAATCAGATGAGCTTGCTTTTAGAGTCTAAATAACCAAAACTGCTTTTAGGGTCTAAATATATCAAACTCCCAGATTTTTTTCTGATGCAGCCCTGCAATATTTAAAGTATCTACAAAAGTATCTTTATCTAATGAAGTGGATCTTCATTCAGCAAAATGACCATTTTTTAAATGGGTCAAACTTTGCCAAATGATGACCCATGGTTGTTCTTGTTTTAAAACACTTTTATCTTATGACAACAACATTATTTTGCATTATTTCGCCGTTGTAATGTTATTTGTGATTATGCACAACCTTGAGCTGCATTTGACTTTCTTTTATACAAAAGTTCTACAAAACAAAAAAGTCCTGCTAAGAAGTCCTGAATGTTATATCACGTTTTAAAACTGCCAGTTCCTTGTGCTATTTCATGTTAAGGATAGAGCCATAAAACAGGTGCAGAGTTAAGTTCAGCTCTTATTTTTTTTTCATATTCATTTTGAGACCGATTATAAAGTATTTACATTTTGTTTTGTTCGTGCTAAACTACACAGCTGTGGAATCCCCGTCCTGGTGTTGCCCCTCTCTGTCTCTCCCTGTTGTGTTTCACACGCTAATGTCATGCGCAGTTTTTGATTATGTGTAACACATGCTTTCTTTTTAGATTTGGGTTCCTGATCATGCTTCTGTTCCATGTGCTTTCTGTTTTTGTTTTTGTCCCAAGCTCCATCCTTGTCCTACCCTCCTGTTTAGCATGTTCACCTGTCTATTTGTAGCCCTGCCCTGTCACAGCTGTTCTCTGTTCAGCCTTGTGAATTTATACTCCCGTGTTTGTGTTCATTTGTGTTCCAGAGGGTTTCTTGTTGTCAGTGGCACCTCCTTCTGTTCTGAAGAGCCCTCCTTGCCACCAGCACTTCCTGTTGTTCTGGAGAACTTTATGCTGCTGTTGGCACCTACTGCAGTTCTGGCGGGTTCCCCCCGGTTCTTGAGGTTTTCATGTCACCACCAAGCGCATCCTGCTGCTCCAGAGAACTCTTTGTTGACACCAGAGCCCCTGGTGCTCCAAAAGTGTTGCCACCAGCATCTCCTGCTTCGCCAGAAAGTTCCAAGTCACCCGCTCGCCAGGCTTCTGGTTCCAAGTTGCCGGCGCCTTGTCCTGTTGTTGGCTGCCCAACCTCCTAGCACCCCGTCATCAGCCTTTCAACCTCCCGATCCCATGTCATTGACTGTCCAGTTTTCTGATACTTTGTCGGTGACCAAGCTTTTTGGGACCTTTGCCATTGACCACTTAGTCCTCTGTTACTTTGTTGATAGCCTCTGAGTCCCCTGGTCCCTTGTCCCCTGTTGTCCACTGTCTGCAATGTCAGTATGTCCCTGCCATCATACCCCAAGTTCCTGTTGTTAATGTTTTACCAACTTGTGTCCAGGTTATGCCCTAGGTCCCTGTCCTGTCTCCAGTCCCCATATCATGTCTCCCATTCTGCCCAGTATCATGTCCCTCGTTCAGTCCAATTTTATTATTCTCTTGTTTTGAGAATAATATACTATATAAGAGCAGATTCTTTTGCTCTTATATAGTATATTAAGATTGTTTTAAGATATTTTTACTATTTCAAGAAATCTTACCAAGCGTAAATATCTCACTGCACTGGCAGATAATTTCACTTGTTTCTAGAAATAGGAGACAATATCTTGGAGACAATCTTAATACACTATATAAGAGTAAAAAATCTGCTCTTTTATTGTATATATTCTCAAAACAAGATCAAGAAGACTTTTAGGTTAGAAATTAGATTGCAAGTCTTGGTTACATCAAGAGTTTTTGCCGTGTATATCCAGCCTCCCATTTTGTCTGATTTTCATTTCCCTATCCAGTCCTTAGTATAGTCCTTTTTTTCTGCCCCGTTCAGTCCTGCTCTCAGTCTTCCATTTCTTTCCTTGTCAAGCCCTGTTTACAGTCTAGTGTCCGGTTCCCCTCTCTGTTTTCAGTCACCTGCTCCGGTCCCTTCTACACTACCTCGTCCGTCTCTGTTTTCCTCTGCTTTTCTTCTCCATTCCTGATTCTTCTGCTCAACATTCTACTCTTCTTGTTCCGCCTGATCCATCTGTTTTCCCCTCCCTCCTGTCCATTATGCCTCCTCTAGACTAGCTCCTGGGGCGGATCATTTCCATGCCTTGGGAAATGCGCTCTGGGGGATCTGTACCAGCACTCCTTGGCTTGGCTTTCCCCTCTCTGTCACTTCCCATTCTGCTTCACACTGTTCTGTCACACTCTCACTTTCTGTCTTTGTTAACATGTAACATGTGCTTTCTTTTAACATTTGGATTCGTAGTCACAACCCTGCTCTGTGTGACTTCTCTTTTCATTTTTATTCCGAACTCCACCCTTGTCCACCTCCTGTTTAGTGTGTTCACCAGTCTATTAGCAACCTTGCCCTGCCACAGCTGTTCCCTTTAACCTTGTGTTTTTATACCCTGTCTTTTTAATTCCTTGTCAATCCACTGTGGCCTTTACCTCACTTTTGTCTGTATTTTTCTTGGCCAACTTTGCATTTTTCCCCTAGCTTCACATTTATCCCATATGTTTATCCCATATGTTTCCTAGTTTGTTGTCTTCTAATTTCCATTTTTTGGTCAGTGTTTCTTTCCAGTTTAAAGGGGACATATTATGCAAAACTCACTTTTTGCATCCTTTTGTATTTCCATTTGTGTCTCTACTGCTCCTCTAAACACTCCAAGTGTGCAAAAAACATCCATCTGTTTTCTGAGTCAACTGAAAGATTTTGGTTTCAGGAACCATATGCTTCCATGAGCTGTTTGGGCGGCTCCCCCTTATTTAAGTAATAATGTGGAAATTTGCATAGAACCGCCCCTCACCTGTCGAGCCCCACCCACTAGATTAGTTGAAGATCCTCCATTTTTGTCTGTTGGTTTTACCAGCACGCATAAGACGCTGAGCACTACGGCTACAGGCAAAGGCAAGTCACTCATGAAGTGTTGTGTTCATCTTGCTCTGGGTCCGACTCGGGGTCCTACATATAGGCCTGGATAGCGCCTCTGTTTTCACATGTGGTAAATGCGCAGCGTAAGCATGGGATGGGGGGTGTGGCCAGCAACAGCTTATTTGCATAAAAGTGACAGAGCCCTTAAACGGCTCATTTTGAAAGAGACTTAAACTGTCAAGAACAGAGCTGGTGAGTCTCTTTATGTGAGAGGGATTTTGTGCAAAGAACTTCATGAACATGTTTTGTAACCCATAGACCGATTATAACTAAAGCGAATTTTGCATAATATGTCCCCTTTAACTCCTTCGCGTTTTGTTTTCATTACAATAACGTCTTCACCCATACCTATTTCCACATCCTATCCTCCCTCACCCCCATCACAACTGCAGTGTGAAGTGAGTCCTTAAGTAGCAACCAGTGCTCAAAGGAATGGTACAGTTCTTATTAAATTAAAGTTCTGATCTCACAAATCATGCCACGGGTTGAACACTTCTCAGCCAATCAGCTTGTGCTGTCAGAAATAACTATTGTATGATGTTACATCACTCGCATAAAAGTGTTCTTTGGTGAGATGCTTGTCTACCAACACTACAGTAATGTGCCCTTGTAAGTAGTCTAATGTGACCAAGACAGTTTGATTACTATTCTGCTTCAGGGTTGTCACAGAGTCATCAAAGAGAAGAAGTGAGAAGAGCAGAGGTACTTTTTGGAGGGCTTCCAGCAGGCACACACGGTCACCAGGGTAATGAGCAAGAAAATGCCACCGGTGGATAGGATGATGTAGAGAGAACTCCGTCCTGTTGAAAAGAAAGAAAAGCAAGAGAATTGTTGTCATGGAGCTCTTCTCTAGTTCTGAAAACATGTGCAACTGCACACACATCACTCCCTGGGTACACTCAGTGGTCCTGAAACATCATATCACCTCCACCAAACTACAGGAAACTCTAAACAGTTAACAATAGCCATGTGCTCGGAAGAGTCAGACCACAGTATGGAAGAGGTCAATATCAAGCAAGACCCAAACGTCTGCTTTGGTTGCCAGGTTTCCTGAGGGCTGGAATGAATGGGGCGCTCAGGGGATTTTTAAAGGGCGAAGTGTACAGACTGAATGCTGAACCCCACTGAGGCACAGTGCTGTGTCTGAACTGTGTGGCAGCAGCGATGGAAGCAGAGGAAAGGCTCTCTCAGCTGCACGTCTTTCATCTAACCCTCTGTGAACCCTTCTTCTACATACTCCCACTAGTGGAAGTGGAGATGCAATGGTGTAATCTAACTCATGTTTGGATTTCTTCTGACCACTGCCACTTATCTAACTGACAATCCTGAGAGAGCATAGTACTGTGTTTTGCAGCCTATTCCATCAACCCATCTTCATGTTTTCTTGATAAATAAGCTTAAGACTTAATACTAAGCTATTCAATCATGAAAAATACAAATTCATGGAAGAATTAACATTCCACAATTTAGTAATTATGATTTGTCATGTAATTGCTTTAGGGCAGAGAGGGAAATGGTTAATTCTGTATTTTACTTTATTAAGACATATAACCACATAAACAGACATGTATTTTAATAAATAGGTAGGTTTGGGAGATGTACATAGAGCCTAGGTACATTACTCGCATTGTCACCTCATGCTATCAAACCAACTCTGACCCACTGAGGCTTGAACTCCAAACTCTGAAGGTGTGCTGTGATATCTGGGACCAAAATGTTTGCAGTAAATCCACTAAGTCTTGTTAGATGCGAAGTCCAGCATCCCACTGATGCTCAATTGGACAGAAATCTAGGGAATTTGGAGGCCCACCTTGAACTATTTGTCATGGTTCCTCAAACAATTCCTGAACAATGTCTGCAGTGTGTCAGGTTACATATTCCTGCCATATGGGAAATACAGCTACCATGAAGTGGTGTCTGCAACAATGTTTAGGTAGGTAGTACCATCAGTGTAACATCCAGGATGGCGGGACCCAAGGTTCCCCAGCAGAACATTCTTCTAAAGCTTTGCCTCTGTCAGTCTGACACGTGTACTCAGTCATCCACATGGTTTAAAAGAAAAGGTAATTTGCCAGACCAGGCCACCTACGTCTGCTGCTCCATGGTTCAGGTCCGATGCTCATGTGTACATAACAGGTCCTTTCGGTGGTGGCAGGGTCAGCATGAACACTCTGACCAGTCTGTGTCTACGCAGCCCCATACAAAGCATGCTCCGATAAACTGTGTGCGTATTGACACATTTCTACCCTACAATACAGACAGTATTTGACCAGACAGGCTGACCTTTGCTCCCTGCAAAAATGAATGAGCTTTGGGTGTCCGTGACTCTGTTGCCAGTTTACCTTTTGTCCTTCCGTAGACCACTTTTGGTAGATACTAACCACTGTTTTCCGGGAACATCCCACAAGACCTGCCGTTTCTTGGCATCTTGAAGAACTTAACAGATGGCATTGCAATGAGATAATCAATGTTATTCTCATGGGGGTTACATTCCAAGAGCAACCGCCGATAGTGAAAAACCGTGAATATGTAATGTGTTAAAAAAAAAAATGCTTGTAGCACTTTATAATAGCTACTCCATATTAAGCATTTATTAAGCATTGGTTAAGTCTTAGTTAAGTCTTAGTTAATACTTTGTTAATCATTTGTTAATAATTATCTCTTAGTTATTTCTCATCAGTTAAGCCTGAATAAACATATCTATTAATGTTTTGTGTGTGATGAATAAGTCCATCTTATGAATGTATTATTTTAACTTCAGAAATGCTTAAGAAATTATTTATTAAGCATCTGTAAGTAGCTTTACTTAAGTACTATTCATCATTTATTATGCATTTGTTAATATCTTTGTTCAGTGTTTGTTAAACATTGTTTAACATTGTTTTATTATGTTTAGGCTTACGTCACTACCCTTCATGGATGCAATATTTGACAGACCTTCATTAAAAGTAGTTTGTGTATGAATAAATGTTTTACAAACATTGCTTTACAAAACATTTACAAACTACTTAACTACTTGTTACTTGTTAAAATAATACATTCATAAGATTGACTTTATTAGACATTATTAGATATGTTTATTAATGATTTACTGACGAGAAATAACTAAGAGATAATTACTAACAAATGATTAACAAATTATTAAACTAAGACTTAACCAGTGCTTAATAAATCCTCGATAGGGAGTAGTTATTATGAAGGGCTACCGTTTATTTTATTATACTTTGCCGTAATGATACAACAGTGCCTTAATGTGACTGTGTGACTAACAACACATTACTCAGAATATTACTGAAAATTTTAGTAAAAACTAAAATCAAAGAAAAGATCATCATCATCATCATCATCATCATCATCATCATCTGTAGTATAAGTGTTAGCTCATTTGTTCATCGTAAGTGGCAGCATCTGTGCAGAACACTGAGCTATCAATTTACATGTACTGTTTTTTTTTTCATTATAAGACATGCTATCAAGTCTGTGAGATTATACATATTCACTGGTGCTATTTTTAGCCTGCGATACATTAATATCAGGTGAAAATAATGAATAAATATCTACTACTAATGTAAATCAAATATCAAAATGAGTCAGAATGCAAACCCCTTAAAGACGGAAATATTCCAGTGGAAATATTGGGATGCCTCGGTTCATATCATAATACTAGCATCCCTGTGTCCTTTAATCTCAAGTGTTTGGTCATTTCCTACTAAGCCCACACTGCCGTCCTTTAGTGGTCTCCACCCACTGTTAGGTTACTGGCACCCAGACGCCAGATGCTCTGGCAAAAGAGGGAACAAACGGACGAGCAGAACAACAGATCATTGACCTATACAGAGCTCAGGGCTATGATCAAAGCCAGGCAGCATAACAAGTGGCTGCAGCACCACCTACGCTACAACAGAAATGATTTCTTTTTATCTTGTATCAATGGCCGAACAGGAGGCTGCTCACTGCAGCTCGGCACAAGTGCAAGAACCGAAAATATTCTCTTTATTGGATACAAAATGGCAGGTTAAATTAATGGCCATTTCAGACCAGCAGAATACTGCAAGCATTAAAGGACTATTGCAAGCATTAAAGGTTCATTTCACAGATTTTTCTAAGTGTTTCCATTATTAAAATTTTAAAATGTAAAAAAAAAAACAATTTGAGAGTGATTTCATGTGAAATGTGCCTAAATGTGCTTAAAACTATTTTTAAATGTGTTCACGGCGGATTGATCCATGCAGGGTGTCGTAGGAGGAAAAATAGTACCTGGAGAAATATAGCACTGTTTTACTCTGGTCAGCATATAAAACTTTACAAGGGTTCACTGGTCATTTTGGATGGTAAATAAAATGGTTATATTTGCATGGATCCCTCAGTTCCTATCACCAATCTCACCAATTCCCATCCTTTTTCTGTAGAAATCTGACCTTTTAACCATAAACCACTCCAAATTACTTTCTTTAAATCTTAACAATTGATTATGTAAAAAAAAATAATCTGACTTCTCCTTTAAAGTGAAAGAAGTATCAGTTTGGATTCGGTTGAAACCCTACGGCTCAGGAGGCGTTTAGGCAGACTGGAGGACAAGCAATGTACATTTTTATGCAAGTAAGTAATTATGCAAAGACTGTATATTATGATGTACGTTTATAACTGTGTGTATAAACTACTTTGTGTCATTCAATTTGCATTGGTTATGTTTTCAATGTATATCACGGCTTCCAACTGCATGTTATACTACTCGATGTTGCTGATACACTATACCATAGGCCCAAAGGCTTTTAGACAACATTTCTCCTGAAATAAAGGGCAACAATAGAGAGTTGGTCCACTGCTGTTCAGTATTTTTTCCTGGGAAGGCTTTACACTACATGTTGAAATATTGCTGTGAGGACCAGATTGCATTCAGCACAAGAACAGTAAGGTTAATTACTGATGTAGGACCACAAACAACACACAAGAAAAAAATCAGGATTAAATCATGCTCCAATACCATCCATTAAAATTCAGAGATTAATGGCCAAAAATGGCCATTAAACTGCTTTGCAGTTTTGGAATAATAAAATTTTCTGTGGACTTACTTCTGGAGGCTATGAACATTAGCCAGATTAGAGTTTGATTAAAGTTACAATTTGTTGCATGTCCCTTTCACACAATGAAAATAACGTGTGCAGTGAGTAAGACTGTGCCTTTTGTGTCAGTAAGCATCAGTCAACAAGAATAGCTTAGAAATGTGTATACAAGAAAGGCATATGGGTTTGATTTGCAGTCTCAAAATTAGAAAGATTCTCTAAGAATGCTAAGCTTCAATACCAAGGTTAGTGTGAGTACAGAATGTCTGTTTTATGCAGCGCAGAATCTTCCCTCACTTCACTCATGTGCTGTTTCGTAAATAACCATGTGTGCTGGAGGGTTATGACCAAATGTCATTTCTTGTCAGGCACAATAACTTATAAACATACAGAACATTCTATGTATTTGTGCCTGACAATACCTGAAACTCCTATTAAAACTGCATTCTTTATTGACTTCTGGCCATAAAGAATCCTTTGTAAGGCAACATGGTGTCAGAAGCAGAATTCTCACAGCACACACAAACACAATACAAGGTTCTATTGTTAATGCATTATTGCCACTGCTGGGCTGCTCCCACCATAATCAGTATATAAATCAATAATTGTTCACAAACATTTCTATAGAGAGTAGCCTCTCTTTCATTACCTGAAATGGTTCAACAAATATTTTCACACAGTTTCTACCTATAAACCTTTGCACACATGTACTCACCTGTGTATGGTAAGAATAAAATCACAGTATGCATAAAAATAAACAAATATAGAGTACAATTACAACTGAAGTCCACGGAGAACAGGGGTGGCATTATTTTTATTTTTTTTTTAAAACCAGCACGTGAGATAATGCTAAAGCTGGATTGCTGTTCTCCAGCTTCTTATATCTTATCTGCCACCTGTACAGAAGCTGTAAAAGAAGCATTTAACCATCACATTCAACCAAGCATTGCACCATTTAAGGTGGAACAGAAAACTCATATAAATGGCTGATTTCAGATTTGTGTGTGAATAAAATGCAACTAAGTCACTGACATACTAAAAAAAAAACATTCACAATATTTTTCAATATAAGCATCCGCAACTCAGTCCAAAAGCATTGGGTCACTACGTCCATACTTTGAAAAGTAGTGGGTCAAACACAACTCCCGCCCCTGTGGTTCTGTCAGCCATGATTTAACACCAGATGGTCTCAGACCGCAACATTAGACATTTGCAACTTGATATTATACCAAGCTCCAAAAGGTGCAGCTGAAAATAATGCATGAGTTTATTAGGACCATTTTTAGCATTTAGGATGTGTCCGAAGCACTTATCATAATATTAGCATCCGATGCTGAAGCAACTCCCTGTTGGCCTCTAACATTTTGAGTTAACTAAAGTTAATATGTCAAAATGTTTACCTGTGGTAAATGACTCTACAATACAGATGCATCAGATAGATTTTAGATTGGAAAATACTGGAGTATTCCTTTAAACACTTTTCTAGTGTAAGTGGTAATATATGCACCATTATAGTACAAAAAAGTATGCCCGTGTATCCCCAGGTTTATCTAAAATTATACACTTTGTGGACAAAAGTATTGGAACATTAATACATGGACTTTAATATGGAGTTGGTCCCCCTTTGCAGCTATAACAGCTTCCACTCTTCTTGGAAGACCTTCCACAAGATTTTGGAGTTTCTGTGGGAATTTGTGTCCATTCACTCTGAAGAGCATTTATGAGGTCAGGCACTGATGTTGGATGAGAAGGTCTGGATCACAATCTCCGTTCCAGTTCATCCCAAAG
>JBBPCX010024417.1:0-16596 GCA_037974365.1 Hydrocynus forskahlii | reverse complement strand
CCCCCGGATGTCTCGGATAAGCAAAGAATTCACTTGAGACAAATGAGATTAAAAAAATACATCCATTCGTGCACCACTCTGTCCTTTACTGACCACTTCTAAACATATTGAGGCTTTATGATAAGTGAACATATCGAGATCTGGTATAAATGATCTCCCTGTGAGCTCAGAGACAGCTATAGTGCTATGCATAAGTCTTGAGCCGCCCCTCATTTCTTTATTTTTGCTTTGAATCACCTCGTTGGTTTTAGGCCTTTCAAACTGTCTTTTCTTTGGCATATTGAGTAGATTAAATGAAAGTACAGTACTGTACATGTGCAGTACATGTGCAATAAGATGTATGTGCTTGCCTTTGTCTTTGGAAATACTTTCATAAAACACCAGTTTGGTGGGTTTTCATCACTCAGTGTGACAAAGTATTACCTGCTTTGACAGAAAAAAAACAGTCACACGGTGATATTTCTGCATGATGTGTGTAACTGAAGCGTGTTAACCAATCAGAGTTTAACTGAAGCATGACACCCAGTCAGAGAGTAACTGAAGTGTGGTAGAGTGCAACTAACATGAAGAGAGCCAATCAGAGTGTATGTGTTACTTAGGGTGTTTATGGCAAGCCGTTTTAACATTTAATAGCCAGAGTGGATATGTTCGTCAGATATCCGTAATGTAGCTCTTCCCAGTCAAAATAAACAATACAGATATCCAAAACGACGTTCTTCCTATCTACAATGAACATTACAGATATCTGAAATACAGTTCTTACTAGGAGAAACTTTCATTTCAGATATCTTCAATACAGTAGTTACTAGTCATAATTCTCATTTCGGATATCAAAAACTTAAAAAGACTCTTCAGATATCTATAATGTAATTATGACTAGTAACAACTGTATTGAAGATATCTGAAATGAAAGTTTCTCCTAGTAAGAACTGTATTTCAGATATCTGTAATGTTCATTGTAGATAGGAAGAATGTCGTTTTGGATATCTACAAGTGAAAACCCAAAAGACATGAATGGGGAAAGTGACGTCATGTGTACTAGGAAGAATGACGCTTGAGATATCTGTAATGTTCACTGTAGATAGGAAGAACTTCGTTTTGGATATCTGTAATGTTCAATTTGACTAGGAAGAACTGAATTACGGATATCTGACGAACATATCCACTCTGGCTATTAAATGTTAAAACAGCTTGCCATAGGTGTCAGACGTCATGCTGAACTTTGTTTGCTAGATATGTCATGCAAAACCAAAGTTATTGTTTTTTAAAAAAACATGTCATAATAATAACCGCTACTGGGTTTTTAAAAATGGCATCACACAAATATGAACATAAAGAACAAAAATGAACACGTTTCTTTTATTTTAGATCTTAGAAACAGACAGAAGTATTTAAAGTTTTAAATTGTTGAAATCAGGTTTTACTTACACACTCTGAGATCTAAGGGTTAAAGTGATAGAATCCTCTCAGAAGGCATGTCTGGATACTTTTGGACAGTGAAGACCAGACTCGAGACATATGATGCCCTAATTGCTCTTCAATACAGCAGAAGCCGGAGCACTCTGGAGCTCAATCAAGTTACAATCAAAGCTCCACGATGAGGAACCAGCATGGGATCCACCACGCAAAAACGTGTGCTGTTAGACAGACGCTCACCTGATTTCTCTCTATTCATGCAACCTTTCCATCAAGGATGAAAAAAGGACTAAAAGGCTAAAAGAAAGGCCTTCAAAAGAATTTTAACCCCATTCATCTCTCCCTGAAGCTGGAGAAGAATGTCTGACGCACAGATGCCTCAGAAAAGACTTTTACCCTTGATCAATACAAAAGGGCACGCTAATAGGCGTGCTAATAGAACAAATAGAGAGCGGTAAAAGGTAGGCAGTGAAACTCTCTCAGAAAAAAGAGGAACGAGTAAACTTCAGCCTCGACTCTGAGGTTGAGGTATGAAAAGATGTAATGCATAGCAATTTAGCTCCTGGAAGGGTTAATTGTTGTCTAGTTGATGCTCACCTTAGATATTCAGCACATATAAGGCACATTCTAAGGGTAAATAAGTGTACATGCTCTACACTTCACAAATCAATTGCTGGTTACTTGCTGAACTGAAAAAGTCTAAGCATGATTAATTAGATTGTGCAGACAATTACAAAAATCAGTGTAAAAACAAAATGTGCAAATAATTAGAAATTGTGAAAAAAAATTTTGCCATGTTTTAGTGTCACGTTTTCCCATTTTTCCCAAATGAGGGCAGGCGCGTAGGCAGACAGTCATTTTCTTTACTTTTATTTTCCAAGTCAAAAACAAAGCGGGCACGAGGGCCAGTAACCCATACAAAACAAAAAGAGTAGGAGAATACAACGAGCCAAAATGACGGTGGACTGACAACTCAGGTCGACCACTAATTAACTTAAATACAAAAGCCAAACCCCCAAACCCCGATCAAAACACAAACATACTTTCTCCTGAGCACACCAGCAGCTAAAACTCAAAATCCGGTGTGCTCAGGAATTATGCAATACAAAACCCCTGGCGGCCTCTAGCGGCCACCAACCGTCACAGTCCACAGACATGACAGTTATTGTGTTTTTTTGTGTATTTACTTACAAACATAAATGTGTCATTTAACTGGGAGATCATTCATTTCCAAAGCAAGACATCATTTCTCAGTGGCAAGCTGTGGTGGGATTTAGCCGGTGTGGCAGTGATCTTTATAGCAATGATCTATACTGTTTTGCAGCAACCAGTCAGAATATGGAAGTATTCCTCCCCTACATTCCAGAGAATTCCAGACTCTTTGCGTATGGGACAACAATAAGAAACAATGAAACCTGGACCAGGACGGCTAACATTTTTGATGTTCCAGGTTGGTGTTAGGGAAGTGCACTGCTACATAATATTAGAAAAAGTATATACAATGCCTTGCAAAAGTATTCACCTTCCTTGGCATTCTCTCTATTTTGTTACTTTACAACCTGGAATTTAAATGGATTTTCAATTTGATTTTAAGTAATGGACCTGGAAAACAAACTACAGATTAATGAAGTTAAAAGGGGTAAAAACTCGTTTTAAATAATTCTAAAAAATGTCAAAAAGTGAAAAGTGGTGCGTTCATGTTTTCACTGCCTTTGCTTGGAAGCCCCAACCACTACCTTCAAAAGCCACTTAATTAGTTAAATAAGATCTAGTACTCTCGCGTCTTTCTAGTACTTTTGCGTCTGCGTCTTCCCTCCCTGGGGTAGACATGACAGAATGGGTCGGGCAGGTGCTCAGCACACCTGATCCACCACTAATCAGCTAACCAATGAGCCGATTCTGGGTTGACGTGTACGTGTTAGAGCAGAAAAACACTAGAATGTGCTTGGCAGGTCCAGGGTTGGGAATCAGTGACTCTGTTGAATCTGGTATCAGATTCCTCCATCAGATTCCTAAATGAGATCAGTGCTCCTGCTCCTCAGGTAGTTAGTGAAAACAGACCCTGACGCCCATGCTGAAGTACAGTTCATTTTAACAGCTCACAATAAGTCATACTTTGTCTTAAACCACATCCACAAGTCTACCTTAATGAAGAAGTTAAGTTCATTTTTACGGCTCACAGTAAGTCATACTGTGTCCTAAACCACATACACAAGTCTGATCCACCATAATTAAACAGTTTAGTTAATTTGTACAGCTCACAGTAAGTCATACTGTGTCCTAAACCACATACACAAGTCAGATCCAAGTGCTGGCTGCGGTTTGAATGGCTCCTGAGACGTGCTGAAGGTTGTGTTTCTGCAAACGGAATGAGAAATATTACACCGCATGAACGATAGTCGCTTGTGGGGTTTAGAATGCGTAGGGTTCCTTGTTCAAAACAGAAAAGGCATTTTAACAAGTGAACATAATCAGAATAGTCCAAATGAATTAAGGCAGCATGTTAACCGTGCAAATCCCTGAAGAAACATATGAGCATTTTCCTTGCAGATCTGCATTCAAAAGCCCATGTTTTGCTTATAATGAAAAAAATCCTTTTCGCCTTTGCCACAATCCTTTTTTTTCAGGGATATGGTTTCTTTTAAGTGCTGTGCCCCTGGGATACATCCAGAAATCACAGCATTTCAGAGTAGATGTGCTTTACGCACGTTTGAGTCTTTCATTTGTTTCTGAAAATGTTTAAGGCCTTCTCTTATCTCAGCACATGGATTTCGGATGGCCGCTTTGCTGCTGCAGCAAATATCTGAACTCTACAAGGCGAATATGGCACTGCATTTTAGGAAAAAGGAAAAAATCACACATGCGAGAGTGAAGAAAGAGAATCGGCCAAGGAGACACAGGAGGAACCAATCTGATGCTCACACTCGGGCAGCGTGTGTGGAACTTTGATAAGAAATAGAGCCTCATTAATCTATTTAGCACCTCAAAGCAGAGCCAGTCAAAATGATTTTCCTTGTCGGCCACCAGGGACAAACACCAGGAGTTGGTCAGGACAATTTTCTCCATGGACAACCAAGGACAAACACCAAGAAACAGCCAGGAGGATTTTCTTCTTGGACAAAACAGGGAAAAGCACCAGGAGCAGGTCAGGATAATTTTCTTCTTGGACGACCAAGGACACAAACCAGGGCCTGATCAAGACGATTTTCTTCATGGACAAGCACCAGGAGCTGGTCAGGAAAATTTTGTTTGTGGGCAACCGACAAGCACCAGGAACCGGTCAGGATGATTTTCTTTGTGGACCACCAAGGACAAACACCAGAAGCCAGTCAGTACAGTTTTCTTCAGGGACCACCAAGGACAAACAGCAGGAGCCAGTCACATCTTCACACCCAAAACCACCAGGCCGAGGGTGGTCCACCAGCCAAACATGTCTTGCTGTGGTCAGAAACTCACAACTGATCAGTGACTTGATGATGGGCAAGTAAACTGAATGAGCTGTTGGTCTCCATCCATACGCCAGCAGGTGCCACTACAAGGCTGGGGTTTCCGATAAAGTGGCCAGGGAGTGTACACAGTCTGTAAAAATCCCAGTAGCACCACACACACTCCCACTTACAAAATAACACCTGAAATGCACCCAGTTGGTGGATGAGTGGGCTGAAACAGACAGGAACTTTCAAGAGACTAGTGTAATTTTTACCTGAAAGGATTAAAGCTGCCATTAAAGCAAGGGGACATGTAACAGCAGGAAAACAACAGGAAACTTGTGAGCAGCATGTGATCTTATACACATATATATATATTAGATGGTAAATAATATATATATTAGTATATAATAGAAAGTATGTGATAGACTGGGATATAGTCTTAGAGGTGTGGAATATTAGATGGTATACACTGACTAGTACATAATAATAGATAGTATAGTGTATACATATTGGTGAATAGTATTAAATGGTATATAGTGTATATAATGGTATACACTGGTATATAATTGTAGATGATATGTAGTATGTAGGCTGGTATATTGTATATAGACTGGCATTTAATCTTAAGCAAAAAACTGAGAGCCAGGAATCCAGTCCCAATACATATTTTTTTTACATACACATTTCATATTTTCCTGTACACACCAATGATGCTCATCTATTCCACCATCCACCCTACACATAGTAATCACTGCCCAAAAGGAAATCTGCCTTTATTTCAGTGTACCACAAACTCTGTAAGCCCATGACCCTTCTTTAAACCCTGTTTCTGGCACCTTGTTCTCTGCCAATCCAGAAACAAATTCCTGCGCATTAAATAATTAGGCTGTTTAATGTACTGTAAATAAACACACACTTCCTGAAATTGTAATTGAGTTTATTAATAAAAGTCTGAGATAATCAGCTGGAGTCCGTGCATAGCTTCATTTATGGGCCACTCATGACTGCAGTTTCACCATGCAGTGCAAATGACAGAGGATAACTCGTGGCCCTTCAATGAGTTTCTCCGGGGAAATTCTTACTTCTAGTTCTCCTCAACCACAGTGAAATACAGAAATCATTACAAGAGAGCATCTGAGACACAGTTATGATGGCATTAGTTAAGTCAATTATGTGTTGATTGTTATTTCAACCAGATATAAACAGCATACAGTGAAATTATACAACGTACCTCTAGGACCACAACATTACTCTAGGACCACGATTCAGAACTGTCACATTCCTCCAGGACCACAACGTTCCTTCAGGACCATGGTGCAAAGGGGTGTGTGTGCGTGTGGGGTGGGCAGAAAAGGTGTGTGTGATCATGTCAAAGATATGACAGCTTGACAGGCATAAAATAGCAAGCAGGACGTCTTTTATTTCTCAGCTTCACAGCTTCAGTATAAGGCTTTACAGGATGTACTGTGCCCCCAACTGGCGTAACCCCAGTTCTTCACCCAGCTCCAACACAGAGCCCTCGTCTCACCCGTCACCCCACTCCAGCAGCTAACACTCTGGAGGAGGGTGACTGGCGAGCAGGGCTCAAACACACAAAATAACACACATAATAACACACAATAACGCATAATAACACACATGGACACTCAAAGTCTAACTAGACACACATCTACTCCCCTCTAATGTCCACAAAACACACATAACTGGGCCAACTGGCCACTCACTCGCCCCGCAAAGGCTCATGGTAGCCAGTGTGACATGCCGGCTCGTCACAATAGTGTTTTTGCACCAATAAGGCAATTTGAAGCAAAATATAAAGAAATGAGGGGCTGAAGACCTTTTGCACAGTACTGCAGACAAGCACAGCTGCAGCCTAAGTTGACGGTAAGTAGACAGAGCCTGAACATCTCAACAGAATGGGTTTCATTTTGAAAACAGAGCCTGTTTTCTGTAAGTAATTAAAGTCTATGCAGAAAATCCAGAATTGTGAATAAATGCAGACAAAGAGAACCGAGAAGCTTTATCAGAGTCCAAAGTGAGGCAGCGGTGCAAAACTTTTTTTCTCCTTCTTCACTTTTTCATTCTTGGCTGGTTTTCTCTGTGCTGTACGTGTCTTTGCCTTTTGACAGCCAGTGTCAGGTTCCAAAAAAAAAAAAAACTCTCCCTTTTCGGAGGGACGTAATCAGCCGAGAGTTAAAGGTCTGCATGACAAGCATGTGAGGGAGAATGTGAGTCGAGGCAGCCAGCCAGAGCATGAATATATTTTGCAATAAAACGTGAAGGGGTTCAGGGCCAGCACTAAAGTGCTGCACATACTTCAGCCTTTTCTCCACACTTACACACCTGACTAACCTCAGCAGCTAATTACACAGCCCCTCACCAGCCGGATCAGGTGCTTTAGTGGAGGAGAAACTGTAAACACTATACACTCCTGGGGTTCTCCAGAACCGGCCCGAGGGGTGCTGAGACACACTCTATTTACCACAGCTACGAGCTGAACATATAAAAACACCACAGAAATAACATAAACTGACCACTGATGTACAGAAACAAAAGGGTGCAGCAACAGGTGGGCTAGAGTCTTTAACTGTACACCTACACACTCCCCACTTATAGAAACACCCACTAAGTGGCCATTTTATTAGAAACACCCACATTGTGCTTCCACTCACTGGCCACCTTTTCATGTAAGATAATGACATAAAACCAAGATTATGTTCCATAAAGTAACAAAAATAGTAACTTATTGCTGCATGATATGAACAGAAAGTAATACAATGATTGCATTTGTTTTTATTGTTGTTGTTGTTGTTGTTGTTGTTAATAATAATAATAATAATAATAACAATAATATCATATATGCCGCAGTTAACGAGTGCATTTAAAGTTAAAGGATAGTCTAGAATTTGACTCTTCATCACAGGACAACCAGTTAATAGGATGTCAGACATGCACTGTTACGGATTCTTTCATCTTATAAAAGAAACTTGTTTTATTTGACATATTTTCATTTATAGTTGTTCACTCAACAACTTTCCAATAAAAATAAAAAAGATGCAGTTTATGAAACAAATTGTAAAAAACTGTTGACTGGTAGTGCCCTACAATATCAGTATAGCCAGGAATATATTTAGAACAGCTTATATCTCTTGCATCAGGTGCCAAAATGTGCAACACCTCTCATGGTCAATGTCAAACATGATATCCAGCCGCTGTGAGGAGTGATGTGGATGAGGACTAACGTTGTTGTTTAGTGACGTCACTTTGGCGCTGAACTGTCGCATCCTGACACAGGAATAAATACAGAGAGGCATTTCAGCTGTAAAAGCTCAGAGCTGTCCTACTGTGAAGGGCAATTTGCATTGGAAGTTGACAGCTCTGTAAAATGGTGTCCCTCCCCCCCAACACCCCCAACATCCCTCCGATCTGTCCTCCATCATCCTCTCTTTTGTCCTGCTCTGATCTATCAAAAGCAGACTTCCTTGACTGTTCGGTTCAGCCTTCACCGAGACACCTCAAAAGTCCTCTATTCGTCACAGACGCAGAAGCCCAGATAGACCCGTTTCAGGCTCATTCGGAGCTCAAGTGCTGAAGCAGAATCGGTTTTAACACGTTACTTGAAGATGCCCTTGCAATATGCAATGCTTCTTTATGATATTTCAGTTTTCTTTGATATACTAGAATGGATTACTCCAGCAGGTACAATGTATAAAAGCAGAGTTGCTTGTGTGTTTTCGTCGCTGTGCCCAACTCCAGTCCGAGGAAAAAAATGGTAGTGATAGCTAACAGCAATAGGGCGGTCCTCCCTCTCTCCCATCACTCAATATAACTATCCTCTGTCTCTCTCTCTGGGTGTGTAGGGTAGTCCATCCTCTCCCCATCACTCAGTATAACTGCCCTCTCTCTCTGGGAGGGAAGGGTGGGCCTTCCTCTCCTCCATCACTCGATATAACTGTCCTTTCTCTCTTGTTAAATTACTAACTCAGGCGGGAAAATTGGGGAAAATAATACAGTTTTTAACACAGAGTTCTACACTTGGAGGAACTGGGGAACAAAAATACATACATCTTCATGGTCGGGGTGAGGTATGTAGCAGACTGGAACCCCCCTCTTTTATAACAGAATATTGAAGCCTAGGTGTATCAGAACTCTGACCTAACAAAGTGTTATTCTAGTCACTATCTCACTTTATACCTCATGTACTTCTCATATTACACCCTGGACTTTAAATAGCACTTGCACATTACCTTCTGTTTACAACCACATTACAACCGCCTGTGACCTGTTATTTGACCTTATGTCTTGTCAGTCACTCAGTGTGGTTCAATGCTGCTAACTGCCTCTTGTGCAATATTATACTTATAATGCAATATTAGTAATTGTGGAAAGTTTACATCCCATTCTCACTATACTACAAGGTTGTACTGCCTATTTATTGTATTGCCTGTATTGTTTCTGTTGTAACATGCACTCTGTTGAATGTTGCTGTACGTTGCACCATGGCCCATGGAGCAATGTAATAATAAAGTATTAAATAAAGTAACCTTGAACATTGAACCTTGAAATTACCTGAACTCACCAAACCCCCTTCCCACCCAACCTTCTATTCTCTAAAGGTGTCACACAACTCCGTGTCTCCATATTGCCCCCCAGTTTCCTCTTTTCTGAAAACCATAATAAGGTGACCTTTATCGTACCCCTATCCTGAGTGCACACTTGTAGGACATCCACCTTGCAAAACAGATCACACACGATAAAATTATAAAATAGAACAAAATAAAAAATAAAAAATATATCTAAAAAGAGCCCAGGGATAAAATATACCCATAAAGAGATGATTAAGAGAGTATGAATGTCTATGTGTGTAATTTGCTGTCATTTACAGTGTACATCAGAGTGATGTGAACATTAGTGCAGTGATAGTGATGCATTCTGGCACTGGAATGCAGAAAGAGCCTCATCTGGTTCAGGGCCATTGTCATGCTTTAAAGTGTTCCTGTTGTTTTTTTGTTGGTTTTTTTTTAACAGCAGGTGTTTATGAATCACAGTATCAGCGGCTCACGACCTTACAGCTCTGCTGTTTCAGGGCTGGACACGAATTCACAATCCATCAGCTTTAATTACGGATACAAGAGACACCAAATGACGCTATGCTAATGAATCACTGGACCTTTAGGGTGAGCAAGTGGACCGGGCGCTCTGAGGACGTTCTGATAAACTGCAGCTGTCTATGCAGCATATTCAATGAATTCCAGAAGAAAATTTCAAACTTCCCTCATAATTCAAGGATAAACAGGGTCATCCAGACTGGGTTTAGTGTGAAAAGGTTCAGACTATGATTTCTTTACAGTGGAGGTGAATGGAACCAGATATCTCCAACATAAATGCACGTTATATGCACGTATGGATGTTGATGATGGTAAAATAGTGGCAAATCTGAACTAAATCACTTTGTGGACTAGTTTGCCTCACAGTGCCCTGCATGTAACCCTCCACCATGAATGGGTTTACTTTTAGGATCTAAAGCTTTTCAAAACTCAGTTGAGTCAGGCACCACAATCATAACCATTTAATAGAATCACTTTCTTTGAGGGACCTTTTATCAACAGGGTTCCTTCTTCCCAGTACTTTATGTCATGCACATTTCAGTGTTTTATCTCATTTAGCATCTGATTCAATTTCTTAACAAGTTTCTTACCGGCATTAATCCAAATATGCTGACATGCTTGATCAGCCAAGACGTAACTGCAGTTTTTCATCTTTAGTTCAGGACTGGAGCTACAAGGCAAATGTTGCTAACATTTTTACAGCACACAGTAAGTCGTACTGTGTCCTAAACCACATTCACAAGTCTGATCCACTTCAGTGAAGAGCTGGATGGGGTTTGAGGGTCCACAGAAGTTAAGAGATGAGTTAAGAGTAAAATGTTTCGATTACTGTTGATTTCTAGTGCCGGCTACATTAGCTTCGTGACTAATGTAGTCAGGCTGATCTGTGCAGTGCTGAGGTCTTTCATGTCTTAATAATAACTCTTAACGAAGAGTCTTAACCTGATTCTCTGGGCTGATGTGAGTCCGCTCATTTGGGGGATGCCCTGCTGAGCAGCATCCTCCTCTCATTATTCAGCCCACAGTTAAAGATGCATTCAGTCTGCACTGCAATCTGTGTTGCAGCAGCGAATGGAACCCAGTCCACACAGTCCCTCTCGCAAGACTCATAAAGGCCCCCGACGGCGCGCTGCGATTCCTCCCCTTCTAATGCAGCATGACATCGACTCGGCACAGCAAAGCAGCGCCGCCCTGAGACCCGCATCGTCTTTTTTTCTGACTTCGCAAGCAAAATGCTCAGACCTCCTTCATGCAGAGCTGATTATAATTACAGCGTTCCATCGCTCGGACCCTCTCCAGCCCTCCGGAGTTGTGCTGAATGGTGTAGAATGCAGACATAATAGAGCACATGACTGTATTTGCGTTCGTTTGAATGCACAGACTGTCCCCAACGCACTCATTTACTTCACTCAGAAAACCCCACTTGGTTTAAAATGAGAATTTTATGTTTTTTGAAGTGGAAAAGGAGGTTCTGTAATCTAAACATGCTGATTAGCTCATTCACACTCAGCTCGCTGTCACTGTAACTGTAGCACTGCACATCTGTTTACAGTGCATATCTGAATATGCAGCACATTAGTATACACAGCACATCTGTGTTCACTGCACATCTGTATACACTGCATGTGGTATTAATACAGCACTACAGCAAAACATGGATATAAATGTATCTACAAATGGATCCACATTTCTGCAACACTATTCTTTTGTATGGAAGCTACTGGAAGACCTTAATTTTAATTTGAATATCTTATCCTGTCCAGTCCTGTCTCCTACACTATCCAGTCAGCAAAATTTATTTAACATTGTTTAGGCTGTAAACTGTACTAAAAACTTGCTAAAGAGATAAATAAATAAAACATACTTCATGTGAGTATTACTAATACTGCGCTTTAAGCCCAATTGTAATTCCATTTCCAAAAAAATACAGACTTTTTACTTTTCAGACCTTTTCAAAAAAAGAGCTTCAGTGTGCTCTCTAGGCTTCGATCCACATGTTTGTTTTCTCTTAGAAACCTCTGCCAGCGCCACCATTCAAAGGCACCAATACTTTTCCTGTCCTACTTTTTCATCGTCCTTCAAGACCACAGTGTGGACAGAGCTGGTCTTTGTTGGTAGAGTTCATTACACCTAAAAACCTTTTTCAAGCTCCTTCATCCTCGTTCTGTCGTGTTCCTCAACTGCTGGATCCTTTGTTGCTCAGCATCGATCCGAAAAGACAAAAGCTTCTGCTTCTTCACCATCTTTACTCTCTTTAACTCTTCGCACAAGAGTCTGCCTGACTGTGCTCTACGAGTGTCGTCTCATCCATAAATTTAAGGTTATTGATCTTTCTTCCACCATCTTGAATCCTCCAGTCCTGATTATATCAGTAAATTGGCTAAACAAGAGTGGTAATAATAGGCAGCCCTGCCAGACCAGTCTTTTTGTCCAGTTTCTGTCAAGACTGTGACCCACTGTTCAGCGAAGGAGTTCCTCATTATAATCCTTGGTTTCTTCAGTTACTCAGCATCCATCAGCACTGATATCTCTTTGTCCTCCTTTCCAGATAACATTTCTGCTTCCATGGATGAATCGATTGTATCAAATGAAATCACACATGTCTAAATTGACATTTAGTTTAAAAACAAGTGTATGCTGATTGAAAAACAGATTGAGGTTGAAAATCAGAGAAGTTAATCAAGACGTAGCGATTTGATCAGTGTGATTTAATGCAAAGTGTGATTGTTTGGTTGCTAAAAAACCAGTTTTTGGAGACAGCCAAACATTGGTTTTATGCGCAAAAAAGTTTGTTTAAAAAACCAAGCCATTTATGATTAAGAGAGGCTGAATGTGCAGCCACGTTCACGAACTGATGTTTTATAGTTAAACCACAATATCCATGACATCGTAGTCTCGCTCTCTGACAAACATTTTGAAGGTGTCTTGAACGTTTGCTATCTCTCTCCGTATACGTTACAGAGCCAACTTGACCACAAAAATTATTTTTTAAACAATAAATACTTCGCACCGATCAAAAAGTTATATACATGCACACCAGATCTTATTGGACATCTTGATGTAGGGACATATATTTCAAAATCAGATATTTCAAAATCTGTAGGAGGAGAAGACGCGCCAAATTGCAGCAATACAAAATAATGAATTAATTAATTAATAAAAAAACAATTGAATAATTCGATAATTACATATTTAACTAAACAATTAATTAAATGCATAATAAAAAACAATAGAAGAACAGTAGTGTGATTGCTAATGCAAACACACTAATAATAATCAGAATAAGAATCAGAAATCTTTATTGATCCTAGAGGATTTTTGTTTTAAAAAACAACAACAACAACAATAATAATAATAATAATAATAATAATAATAATAATAAGGGTTATTATTTATATAGCGCCTCTCTCAAACTCAAGGTCACTTTACAAATCCCTGAGACAGAACAATAAACAGCATTTAAAGACAGAACTTGAAAAAAACATTAAACATGAAATGGGCCAATTACAACACCACAGTAGGAGGAAAGTTTAAAAGAAGCAAGAGAGGGGGAACTGTGAATATTCTGAGGGAGGGATAGCCATTGTTTGGAAGCCACAACACTAAGATCTACCCCCCATTGAAAATGTTTGGACTTTAACCCTTAAAACATGTGCACCACGGACCTGTGCCAGCAGCGCAACAAATGGTAAATCATCTCTATACAGCTAAACAGCTCCTTATATGAAAAGGTCCCCCTGGTTTGTGTTGATGCTTAAGGTGTCAGACGTCATGCTGAGCTTTGTTTGGTGATCCCACATCACGTAGAACCAAAGTTGCTGTAAGTTAAAAACATGTAATAATGATAACCACTACTGAGGTTTTAAAAATAAAATCACATGCAAATGATAATAAAGAACAGCAATGAACTTTTGTTTTACATTTAAGTTTTAGAAACAAATAGAAAAAACGCAAGATCTTTGAACCTGGGAGAACTTTCAGGATAGTCTCCACCCACAAGTCTGTGCAGAAAACACGCAGAAGGAGGGGGTCCGAAAAGCGACCAAGTGGCGGCGCACAGAGCGAAAGAGCATCAAACAGCAAGTGTGTAGGAGAGCAAACACAAGTTCTAGCCTGTTTTACACCATTTATATTTGTTGAATACATATTTTACTAATACGCTCTCTGTTCTGAGATATGGACCTGTGAAGTGTGGGGAGAAGGTGGCGAGCGATGGGTTTTGCACAGACTGAAGCCTTGAAATATTTTTTTTTAAACACACTAACAGGTGCTTCTTATTTTTTATCATTTTCATGTCAAGCAATTGCAACAACCCAGGACAGGATTAGGCTCAATCAGTGCCTCCGCCCGAAAAACCCACTCTGTAAAAAAAACAGAGGCAATGTCCAAATGCCACTGAAAGAATGCCAGTAATAGAGAGCTCTCGAGGCAGAGACAAATAGTCTGGTCTGACAAAGAGAAAGAGAGAGAGAGAGAGAGAGATGCACCATGTGTGTTTAATTAATCTGGCTGCTGATTAGGGGAGGAAAAAAATACCCAGCATGTGGAGGATTAATTGAAACAACAAGCCTTTGGCCCTCACATTGCCAAAAAAGCCATTAGTATTAATATCACAAGCACACGGCCAACAGCGGCAGGTCCATGTGGTATAAATTTACAAAGCATGCATGAGAGAGCCAGCCAGGCCACCAAAGTTCCTCAAACAACCAGTGGCTCCACCACCAACAGGAGTAGGAACATCTTAGCATCCTGATTTGAGCAACAAAAACAGACCGCTGGATGTGGAGCACCTCTGGGTCACATTAGTAATGCAAGACACCCTCAGACAGCAACTTTAAAGGTGCGCCACTACCTCCTCCAAAAGACATTTACTAGAACCCGCTGCTACTAAATCCACCCAGCAATTTTTAGGAAGGAAACACAGGAGACACCGTGTGCAGGGCGTCCCCCCCACCCCATCCCTCCAGGCCACATCAGTAATGCAAGACACCTTCAGACATCAACCTTAAAGCCAATAGTCCAGAATACTAATGTGCTCATTCTGCTTATTTAGTTTTAGCTCTGGAAGTCTTATATACACCAATTAGCATGATGCTAACCTCTGACCCTGTTTACACCTTGCATTTTGAGAATGTGGATGAAATCTGGATTGGGATTATTGAAAAGCATGCAGGTGTGAGTGCAAATAAAAAACAGATTTACATTTAATTACTAAAAACTACTTCATATAAATACATTATAGAACACTCCGAGATGTATTCAACACCCAAAACAGCTTCTAAAACCAGGTTATTATTGCTAATGAAAACTAAAGTAGAAATAAATAGAGGTAAAACAGAAATAAAAAAAATGACATTTTTCACAAATACAAAAACTAAATAAAACACATAATGGTCACTGTAATACTACTGAAAACAAAACAGAACTACATAAAATTATACCTTTTATATTTCAAGGCCTTTATAACAGCCATAGAAGTGGGGTTTTTGTCAAAACCTAAACCGGCCATGATAGGGTGCTGTTATAAAATAAATAGAAATTAAATAGTAATAAAATAGAAATCAGAAATAAAAATGACATTTCTTAAAATAGAACAACCAAATGAAATTCATAATGTTCACTCTAATACTAATGAAAATTAAATAGAAGTACATAAAATATAAAGATTTGTATTTTAAGGCATATATGTCAGCTATAGAAGTGGATTGTTAATGTCAAAACTTAATGGACAAGGAAGAATCCTAATCAAAGATTAATTAAATCTTACTGTCATTATGGGTGTTGTCAGGTATGAAACACATTACAGACTGCCTTTAGCATTACTTATTGTCTGAGTGCGTCACACACCGATTCCTACTTTCACACAACAGGAAGCGTGTAGTTAGTCTTGGCAGTGGTAGGTCTCATGCTTGAATTTGGAATATTTTCAGTACCTGGACAATGCAGTGTGTATTAATAATTGTGTTGTGGCATATAAATAATTTTGTGGTTCAGATGTCATTTATTTTGATTTCTTATAAAACATTTGAGATGCCTGATATCATCATGGCTTTGAATGAACAAACATAAATGTTACAAACTAAAACTGAAACTGAAGCTATCTAAAAAAATAAGCTAAAACCAGTCCTCCATAGAAGCGGTGGTTTAAGACCGACTAATAGTTGCCACTGAAATGTATCAAAATAAAACTGCTTTCACCTCAGATCGATCACACACTGGAGGAGTTTAGTGTTTTCGTTTCAAATGGAGCATACATTAATTCAGCCTGACCTTCCTAATGACCAGTGCAGTTCTTGCTGCTGGTCAGAGCTTATTGGGAGATATTTATAGAGGGTGTATTTTAGGCCCTAATGATGATTACCATTAACCGCTCTGATCTGCATTAAAGGGCCTGTATCATGCAAAACGTAACTTTCCCTTTTTATAAACAGTACTGTAGATGTACATGCCTGTGCATGTCTTTTCTTTTGCATATTGAGTATATTAAATAAAAGAAATAGGAGCAAATTTTTCAGTGAGACAGACTGCAAAGTGTATAAAGATACAAGGAGCCTATCAAAGGTATTCCAACCACTCAGCATTCAGCACCACCAGTATACTGATCACCGCCTGATCATCTTGAATCATCTGCACCTGTTTCT
>JBBPCX010024386.1:0-16597 GCA_037974365.1 Hydrocynus forskahlii | reverse complement strand
TCTCTCTCTCTCTCTCTCTCTCTCTCTCTCTTGCGCACACACACACACACACACACACACACACACACACACACACACAGGAAGCATAGTGAAACGGTGAAAAGGGAGGAAATTTGATCTGTATGCTACCTATATTTCCAGCAAGAGTTTGAATTTCATAATTCAGATTGATGAATTATATAATTTAGCAGCTGTCTGGGACCAAGATGCATGTGCTAAACAAAACACTGAATGATAAACTGGACAATAAACAGAACCACTGGGTAACACAAATCAGAGCATCACAAGACAACTAACAAGACAGAGACAGGGAAGTGACTGAGTGGACCGACAAACAAGGACTAAAAGGCAGGGGTACTTTTAGTCCTTGGAACTGGGAGGGTATCTTCAGGGGACCACGGGCCTCAGAGGTTATTGACAATAAACCATGGAACTGGAAGGTCAATGACTGGGGATCAGTAATTACGATGACTGAGAACCAGGAAATTGAGTGGCTGACAATCAGGAGACTTGAGGGCCTGCTGCACAGAACCTGAGGGCAATTCTCCAGAACGGCAGGTGCCACCCGCGTTGATGAGCAGCTCTCCAGAACAACAGGTGTGGCCAGTAGTGCAGAGCAACTCTACAAGGATGCAGGGGGAGCTTGCAATGATGGGCCCTCTAGAGTTGAAGCGCTGTCAAACAAAACAAGAGACAGATGGTGACAGAATGCTCTCAGGAGCACTAGAAGGAGCTGTTCAGGAAGTGCTTTCCGGATCATCAGGGGAGCCGGCGAGGAAGCATTCTCCAAAACATCAGGCGGTTATGGTGAGGTGGCACCCTCCAGAACAGCTGGGGGAATCTGAGGTGAGACTCTCTCTGGAGCAGCAGGCAGTCCTGGCACTGGCGAGTATGAGGAGCCTTCCTAAGCAACAGGGGGCACCAGCAGCAATGAAAAGCCAGTGGTGTTGCCATGAATCTGGAAACTTCCTCAGAGGTATCCTCCAATTCTACAGGCTCTAAAGGATGGGTTGTCTCGGGACGGCTTTTCCCCCTGCTGCCCCTTTGCCTTTTTGTGGACATTTCCGCCACCAATTGGGCCATGTTATTTGCCCTGATGAGGGTGAGGGTATCTACCGCCAATGGGAATACAATATAGCAGGTCCACTGGGGGTGCTGTAAGTCCAAGCACCTGCTCGGGGGCATCCTTTGCAACACCAGTGAGACTCTCGTGCCTGAGTTTGGTATACCGAGCCAGACCAGGAATAAGGAGCTTGGATGTCGATTCTTCAGCAACTGTCAAAAGCCAGAGCTGCCTATATATCCTCGGCCAGTCCAAATGTGTATGCGATTTATACATGATTATACAGTCACTGTGTGATTGGTTGAGAACCATTTTACCCCAGAAAACTAATACATTACAATTCACTACAATACATTTCAGCCCTTTAGTTAGAAATGACAGGTCCCCACCAAAATACTCCTGACAAACATGTACATACACATAGATAAATAATTACAGATTTGGTGATTAGTTGGCTGTTGATAAACATGAACAAGGATGTAACAGAGTCCCAATTAGAGAGATGGAAAATGTCATTTCCTCTGTTATTATTAGTACTGCAGCTGGTGTCCTAGAGTGTTAGGAATTTGCCCCATGTGATGGGTTGGAAGCCCAGGAGTGCTAGCATCACCACTGATGTACCCTTGAGCAAAGTACTGTCCCCACACACTACTCCCTGGGCATAGCCCACTGTGGCAGCCCACTGTTGGTGGCAGCCCACTGTTGGTGGCAGCCCACTGTTGGGGCAGCTGGTGGCCTAGTGGTTAGGAAATTGCTTCTGCAATCAGAAAGTCATGGGTTCGACTCCCTGGAATACTAGTGGCACCACTGAGGTACCTCATTAAAAGATGCTGGGGATAATATGTTGTCTTATTTTCAACATAATGTATAGGCCCACTAAAGACATACATAGGATATAGTCACATCATGAAATCTGATAATGCAGTAAGCTGAGTCATATTTCCTCCAAAAATCCCTTCTTTATACCAACCATGTTTTTTCCTCATCATAATAACTTTCCATTTCTATGACCTACACTGGATTGTATAATGATAGAATGCAGTATTACCTATACACCCACACAATACACTTTGTACTTCTTGGGCAGTTTCCAAGTCAAAGATGAATGGATTGGTCCAAATTTTCCTGCTTGTCACAGATATAATGAATCAGCCAAGATGTGTTTGGTGTTCAAATGTTGCTTCTATACCTTGGAACTGGACCTATGAGGTTGATGTTGCTAACAAACACTAGAAGTCAATAGTCACCTAAAACGTGTCTGTAAATGTATCCTCAAAATGTCCTTTATTTTAGCTCTTTATTAAGGTGATGAAAATCATTCTATGTATTTTGGATGCGAGCTCCTAACTTGATGGTTTTGTTTTAAATTTGTTGGAACTATCATATTACTTGAACCATATTTTATGTACTCTATAAATGCCAGAGGAAAGAAAGTTTATTGGGAGTGTAATTACATGATCCTTGTCTACTGTTTTATCGAGGCTGAGCTTAGACACAGTCCCAATACTTGACCTTAATAATTTGCTCTCTGATTTATGGCCATGTTATTGGTAGCAACAAAGCTTGTAATTTATGTGGTAAAACATCACAATGAGGTGTTGTTTAGGGTATGTGTGGAAATTATGTTTCACATAAAGTTTAATGTGATTTGTGATCCTAAATTTCTGCATTCTGCAATAAGTTTCTTTAGGCTATTTGGCTTTTAAAATGCCTAAAGAAACTTATAGCCTCAGATATTCTTTATAATGGTGGTGACAGGAACCAGGGGTCCTGACATCTACTGCGTACATATAGCAATTTTATTCACTATGTAAAATGACCAGTGAACCAACACGTGTCTTGTAAAATAAGGTTCTGTAAAATAGGGTTTGATTTAAAAAAAAAGAATACAAATTGGTGCTATTCCCCTGTAAACAAATCTGTTGATTGCATAATAAAAACATCTTAATTTTAGAATCTTTAATGTATGTACATATTGTGACCTTAGGTCAGCCTCAGTCACGCCTCCAAAGGAGCCAGCCACCTGAGTTTTAGGAGTCACACAGCTCTGGACATTGGGTAATCAGTAAGTAGTGCAGGGGCGGGGTCGCTAGGTACCTAACGACATGTCCACCTGTCATGAATATATGTAAGGGTTTGCTAATTGTCCCCCGTCCTGTGATTGGTTGCTTGTGTGTGTGTGTGTGTGTGTGTGTGTGTGTGTGTGTGTGGTTAAAAGCCCGAACGAACCAGAGATTCATTACATGGTCACCCATTTTCAAGTGTATGGTTCTGATGAGTAGTTTGTATTAAAACCTTATCGCTCTGAGATATTGAAGGGCTTATTCCATGGCCTGCTCTTTCCTCTTCATTCACAGAACTCTCACGAAGGGGTGTGAAAGCATGCCCTGCTGAGGAGATGACATTCCGGACAAACGTGCACGGGACTAACGTGATTGTGTGTGCTCCCTTCTCGTTTCTCTCGTTTCCCTCTGTCTCAATGCAGGCATGAACGTGAGAGCCCCGACTTCTTAGTAAGAGGAGTCCCGAATGGAAATCGTCCAGAGTGGAGGGTCTCATGGACTGAGTGTGACTGTTAAAACGGACTGTTTCGGTTTTCTCGGGGGGGAAGGTCCCCCGAGAGATTTTGAGTTACTCTGCACCCTTTTGTTTCAGTGTGTGAAGTTTGTGAGCCTGCTCGGCTACAAGACTTTGAGAAACCCCATTAAAACCCCTCCAAGATGAACAATATGCTGTCTGCTGCTGTGTCTGTTCCCCCAGAGCTTGTGACACATATCCATTTAACACAAATACAGATGATACATACATTTAATGCACAAACCACTAAATAAATGTTCTTACTCTTCAGTGTATATTGTATTGCAATACATGATATTTTACTGTTTCATTATACTCTACACCTGTCTTACACACAACACCAGATCTGTTTGTAACTTATTATACACAGAAAAAGCATTGTAGTTATCACTGTAAGTTTCGTTATAAATAGAGCACACATCGACAGTTACACTGTCCCTTCAGCCTCACTGACTCTGTACAGGTGCTGGAAAAGTTCCTGGAGCTTTATTCTCTATGTTATCCTCAGTGGTATATGAGCTAAAAACACAAAAGCACAATGCATCCTCAAATGAAAGCCATTTTCCTGAAAACTTTTCCTGATATTCAATTTCAGGATAGTGATCAGGTAATGATATAACAGGAACATGTGACAATCAGTTTTGTTCCTGCATAGGTTAGCAAATGAGAAGCAAATGGGGGAGGGAGGGCATGTTTAAATAGCAGGGCCAAGGCAAACAGATAAGAACAGAGAACTTGCACTCACAATCACTACAGGTAAAGGAATAGGAATGTGGAAAAGAGGAAGGGATATAACTACTCAGGCCCTCAAGCTTTCAAAATAGTAAGTAATAATTACTTATCAATTTTTCCTTCACAAAAAAATGCACAGTGATATACCAGTCACTAACCAGAAATGTAAAAAAATGTTTTCACTTTTCTCACAACTTTTACTTTCTTTTAAGAGTTCTAGTGCATTGTTGTAGGTTGTAGTTAAATTTATTCCAAATGTATTTCAAGTGAATTTGCAAAGTAATAATGTAATTGAGAGATTTCTGTCTGGCACAGAAGTGTTTTGCTCAACTTCTGACTTCTATTGATGGCCTTAAAAGATATTTTACAAGACGAATTGGCTGTTAGTAGCTATGACATGTAATATCTGTATATGGCATGACTTCACAGGCAATGTTCGTTTTTATAATTAGAAGAAAACTAGACATACCAAATGGCTCAATATTGCAGCATGATCTGATGACAGTGCAGTACACATGAGATTCAAAACAGTGGAGTGGCAACATAAGTACATATGTATTACTCTTTACTTAAGGAAACAAAATGTCAATGCAAGTTGAATTTATTTTAACAGACCACTTCAAGTCTTTCATTTCATTTCATTTTCTTTTTGGCAATATATTCTGTCAAAAGATGATGGTGTTTCCTACAGACCGCCAGACTGCCAGACTATGACATTTCGATTTCAGTGCTTGACCATACATTTAGAACAGTGTGATTGAGTGTGGAGTTTTATGTTGTGTTGAAACAGTTTCTCTTTAAAGCAAATAACATTTTGTTCACATTTAATGAAATAATCTTTATAACCAGTTGTAATCCTTAGAATGCAAGCCTTGGAACATGAATTACTAATGTGAGTGGCACAGATCCATGCTGGCAGCGCAACAAATGGTAAATTGTCGTCATATGGCAAAACAACTTCTTATATGGAAGTTTTCCCAGGTTGTGTTGATGCTCAAGGTGTCAGATGTCATGCTGAGCTTTATTTGATGTTTCTATGTCACGTAGAACCAAAGTTATTGTAACTGATTGTTTTGGAAAACTGAAAAGGATCCATTTTTGGATCCTCCGGCCTCAGAGGGTTAAAAACATGTATTAATAACCACTACTGGGGTTTTGGAAATGGCATCACATGCAAACGCCCATAAAGGACAAAAGTGCCCAAATTTGAACCCGGGAGGACTTTCAGGATATTGTCTGGCATCGAGCAGGTAGGGAAAAGCCAGAGAGGGAGGGGGTCCGGAAAGCATCCGAGCGGAGTGAAAGCACAGCAAATGGTGAGCGTGTAGGAGAACAAAAACCAGTTTTAGATTGTTTTACACCGGTTTTATCTGTTGAAATCACTTTTTGTGAATAAGCTCTAAGGGTTCTAAAGGTTAGTATATCAAAATACTTTTTTGGACCTGTTTACTCTTGTTAAACGCCATGTTTCCTACTTTAATGGCAATGACATAAAAAAAAAAAATTATGAACTAGACAACTGTTTATACCAATCTTGAAATCTGACACCGTGAGTTGACACAGAAGCAGTCCTTTAGGCAGAAGAGTTTAAGCACTGTTAGTGATGAAACTGATCCTCCTAAATCCTGGACAAATCTGAGAGAGCACTCATTCAAAGTTCTTCTAAAAGTTCTACAGACTGCAGCGAAAATGTTTCTCTGCTTCTTTGTATAAACATTAGAGGCCTGCACTGATACTGCTAAATGTGAAACGCAAACTCAACCCTGAAAAATCGTCTTGAATCCGGCCTAAAATCCGGTTCAATATTTTGTCAAGCTTCAAAGCAAACAAACATTGGGTCTTGTAGTGTATTTTATTTTCATTATGATAGACACCTGTCTTACACTCAAAACCGAACATTTGTAATTTCTCGTTATATATAGAAAGGTAATAGTGGAAAAATACTAGTTGATAGTGCACCAACAGTTGATGTTATAAATAGAACATGCACCCAGTTTTACTGTCCCTTTACCCTCACTGACTCTGTACTGGTGTTGACACACTGTTGACACACTGATCTCCTGGAGCATTATTTTCTGTGTTAGTTTAACATTTCCTTATATAAAATTTCACTGTCACAATAATGATATAACAGTAACATACTATGATCAGTCAGAAACACTCACATATTTTAGCAAACGAGGAGCAAATGAGAAACAAATGTGAGGGGCATGTTTAAATAACAGGTAAGGCTTAGTGCCAAGTCAAACAGATTACAACAGAGAACAAACAACAGAGCAAAGGTAAAGGAGTAGAAAAGTGGGAGGAGAGGCAGGTGTACAACTACTTACTCTTCGCTGTGACAGGAGATCAGGCTTTAAAACTGTAAGTAAAAATTCTATCAATTTGATTCAAATCTATTCAGTCTAGTAATAAAAACATTTGTTTTGCATATGAAAGGATAGTAATGTACTGGTAGATATCTAAAATCAGTCTAGTATTCTTTTCTCACTAATTCAAAATTTCCACTTCTTTCAAGAGTCCGAGTGTGTTGGTAATCTCTGTTATGTCTTCTAATTTGAAGGGTGTTTCGAGTGAATTTGCAAATTGATAATGTAACACAGTACAGTACAGCACTGCTAAATATGAAACCCAGAAAAAAACTGCCCTGAACCTGGCCCAAAACCTGATACTTTTCAGGCTTAACTCGATTTGGAGACCTCTCCTGAACTTGCTATTGAGTTTATTATCTTAAAAGTGTACTGTTCTATTTTGGAACAGTTATGATCTGTTAAGTGCATCTTTATAACTTTCATCCCCTGCCAGAGATTCAGAATGGGAAAAGGACAGATCGTTATTAGTGGGATTAATTGTATAAAATAACAATGTAATAATAGTGCAAAACCAGCCTTTTGTCTTAGCTCTCACTTGTAAGCACAGATTTCAATTTGATAGGTGCTCACAAACCTGTTCCCTTATTATGCTTTCATCTGTCTGAAAAGTACGTGATCTGAACTTTGCATGTGCTATAAAACAGTTATTTATGCAATGTACACTCAATTTCTCAGTCAGGATGTTTTCCACAATAACATCCATAATGAAAGACGGAAAAGGACTTTGCTATTATGGGTGTGAGACGGGTACTAGCCAACCACAGAACTGACGGATATTCACTTCTACTACATAGTCTGCAGTCATCCAAGTAATTTCCATTGTGACCACTTCACTTAGTGTAAGGGGCCACTTCACTTAGTGTAATGTGTTTGAGGGCGGACTTGAGGTGATGCACGTGCAAGTAGTACATTTATTAAGAAACAAACTCTAACTGAGCATATAAAGTAAGAGCAAGCGATAATTAACCAAAGACAGACAGAGTAATGTGGCTACGTACAAACAAGAACAACAAGGGTAGTGTTAGGGTTGACCGACAAACAATGGCAGACTAACAAAGGTGTGTATATACAAGGCCAGGAAGGGGTACACCTGCGTGAGTAGGGGTCACAAACACACAGGTGGACACAATAATCAGGAGGTAGAATAAGGGCAGAACAGGGTTACAACATAAAAGGCACATGGCACAGGCAAACAACACAGGCAGGAAAAGGCAACATAGGACAGGGTGTTAGAGTTTTCCCAAATAAATAAAAAGCATAAAATAAAAAGCGGCCAAACAATGTTATTGCATTTGCTACTGCCTGATTTCATTCAGAACAACAACAACAGCAATAATAATAATAATAATAATAATAAGGATAATAATAATAATAATAATATTCTCCTCCAGCCTCCTTTTAAAATCATCAGTTATTTCAAATTACTGTAATTTGATTTTCTATGTGTTATTTTATTTATTCAATTTTATTTTATTTTTCATTCTACTCCATTAAAGCACACTGAATGACCTTTTGTGCTATGGTTATAGTACTGGGAGGAAACACCTGCTAGCCTTAACAGTCCCAGTGTTGGTGGGATTGTGTGGTTGGGGGAGTCTGAGCTAATGGGTAAATTGAGGAGAAATGTAGAGCTCTATGTTAAACTGAGCGACCTCCAAAACTATCTGACTTTTATGGCTACAGTTGAAAGGGCTTGATAATATTAAATTACTACTACAGACATTGTTTCTCCTATGAACCCCTAGCCATAGATTCACTACTGGCACCACACAGAGGAACTAACTTGACCAAAGTGGAAATTCTTCAAAATTTCAGAATCATTCAATTGTTGACATGTAAGCAAATTGTCTAAAGTGGTTTGAAATGAAATGCTGTATAATACATTTACTAATGCAATTTTTTTTCAATGGTCATGATAGGAACCAGGGGTCACAGTGTCTACACGACAAATTTAGTCTTTTCATTTACTCTTCAAAGCCACCAGGGAACTTACAAATATCGTATGAGATTTCATGTGTAATGTCATTAATAGTAGAATAGTGGTAAATGTGGGAAGAGTTTCTTTGCATATTATTTTATCTTGCAACCCTTTAGGGTGTAGCACTATATTATTCATCTTTTTCTACTTCATATTATACTGAAACCATGACCCTTTTCTTCTGTTGTTTTGGTTTCCTTTCAGCTAAAAACTTGAAACTATGTCTTAATAGTCCTCTTCCACTAAAATGCAAACCTGTGGTTTTGGACCTGCCGGTATCAAGTTTCACTTTGCTCTTCCCCTTTTGTTCACCTGATGGTGAAGTGCTAAACACCAGATCTAAGGTTATGAATATGTATGAATTCAGAATACTCTTTTAAACCATTCTGAACCCATTTTTAATGTATGAGTTCTCTTTTCTGTTTGTAATAGAAGGCACCATCAAAATGTTCCTCTTTGTAAAGCAGACACCGCCTCCTCTCTTTTCATGCTCCAATGGAGAGCTAGCATGGGAAAGAAACAGAGCATTATCTCAGCAGAATCCATTAAGAGAGAACCCTGTTTCCATGAATGAGCATGCACAAAGTGTTGAGGGGTCATGCTTGTCATTGTGTGGATCATTTGGTAAGCTACAGCACCACGACACCATGTAGATGTTGCTGATGTGCTCTGGGTGTGGTCAGTTCATGACAAACACTGCATCCAGAAAAACCTGTTCCATTTGTCACATGCATCTACGTCATTTAGCATAAACAATGAAACTACCCCCACTTGTGCTGCCAAAATGCCTCTGATCCATCATGGACTCCACAAGATCTCTGTCATCTGGCAGCAAGATGTTACCAATACATGCTTTAACTATAAGTTTATTGGTGGGGCCTCCATGGATCAGACTAGGTTGTCTACCATGCCCCACAGCTGCTCAGTTTGATTTAAATGTCATGTTTCTCAAAAACATTTTTTGCATGACATGAAAGAAAATGTGATTCATCAGACCAGGCCTCTTCTTCCATTTCTCTGTGGTCCAATTCTGATGCTCACTTGCCCATTGTAGGAGCTTTCAGCAAAGGACAGGGGTCAGCATGGGTACTCTGGCCGGTCTGTGGTTACACAGACCCGTATACAGTTACTGTGATCTGACACCTTTCTGCTCGCTTCCCACATCAATCAATGAGCTTTGGGCACCCATGACCCTGTCAACTAATCATGGACTATTTTGAATGGAGATATGCAGTTGAAAACAAATGACTAGACTTAATTCCTGTTGGAAAATTAAATAATTTTTTTTATACAGTTAACATATTCACCCATGAATCCTGCTCGTATGTCCACTTCCCTCCCCTAAAATGTATTTGGACATACATTCACAATTACATTTTTTTCTTTTTGGGGAGTGTTGGGGTTTCACCCCCAGTGTTAAACCCAAGTCAGAGCTGATTATGTATGTACTAATTTTTTCCACACCCAGCTCTATAATTTACTCGGTACTTTAATAGCGTCCTGGTGCTTTTGATGCTTCTAAAATAAGTAGTTTGTCAAGGCACTTTTACTTGAGTCATTATTTCACAGAAGTAACACACCTGAGAATGGGTTTAAGCTACTCTAAGCTACTCCGACCAAGTAGAACCTGGGTAAAGTAGGACAGGGATGGACTGATCTTGCTGGTAATACTTATGGATGTCAAGTGATTCACAAATGGATGAGTACCTGTAAACAGATAATCTCCAAAAACAAGCTTGGTGTAGTTTAGGGAAAAGCTGAGGTCACAAATAGAAACTGGAATTAAATGAGTAAAGAGGATGAGACGCATATGACGAGCAATTTCACAATATCAAATACAGGATAGAAGAGGCATGAAAATGTTACTTTTTTACTGAGTCAGCACCACAGAGTCTAGTTTTAGGCAGAAAACTGCCAAACATGACCACACCCAGGATCAGACAGGGAGTGAGAGAGGGAGGGAGTGAGAGAGAGAGGGAGGGAGGGAAGGAGGAGGAGGGTACACAGGTAAAAGGGAGCGCTGAGAGGTGTCCTGTTGCACCACTGGCAGCTTCACATTGGGGGCTGGCCCAGTTAAAACAAATCTGAGCAACATAGAGGCAGTCCTAAGAAAAGTGTCTGAGCTGCCGATGCCCTTGTGTATTAGATATCTTCAGTTGTGAAGACAATAGGAGGAACTATAGAACTAGACAAGAGGACAAGTGCAAGAGCTATACAATAAAAGAGGCAGGAGGGGTGCGTATCTACAAAAGAAGGAAGCAGAGTGGGGTGGAGTGTCATACCTGGAAAACCTCCACTTCAGACCAAGTCTGAGGTCTTCTTTCTAGAGGCAGAGTGCTGCCTCACAGTGCAGCAACAAAACCATGAGGGTGAGTCTCCGTTCTCTACATGCAAACTCAGTTACCTGTTGAGTGGGTAGTGCAGGGAGAGTGTTAAGGTTAAGGTTATATGATAGGTTCCAGTTTGACAAAAAATAATAATAGTAATAATAATGGTTATCACGTGGCAGACTGTAAATCGACTGTAGGTGTTTGGAGATTAGGAGAAAATAAAATGCGCTATAATATGTTTGCATGTACTAGCATATCTGCTTCATGCTTGATTAAGCTTAGTATTTGGGAAAGCAAAGTTGAGCTTGATGAAAGATGACCCAAATCAAAGCGGGTCTGTTTAAAACAAGTCAGGGTGAAACTCATTCACCGACAGACTATAAATAGGCAGTGTTACCCTCAAGATCCACCATAATTAGGGATGTACACTCTCAAAAATTGGTGCCACAAAGGGTTCTTAAAGAACCATAGAAGAAAAAGAATCATAGAAGATCATAGAAAGAACCCTTTCCCCAAATTCCCCAAATAATCATTTTGTAAATGAGATAATTGTGTAATTTGTATAATATTATATTACGTTATATTCATTTGGCACTTTTATTCAAAGAGACTTACTTTTTAAAGACTCGAAAAACTTTCCCGTAAAGGTTGGTAGAGTCTTCCAACTTTTAAGAAAACTCAAAGGTAAGAAATTTAGTTTTCTATACTAAAATCCATCCAATTTGTATTTCACACTGCTGAATGTGCCATAAGCACTTCTACACTTTTTGATTAGTTTACTTATAGGTAAGCCCATGATCTGCTGTATTAAACTGACTTGATTCTTTTTTATGTTACAATTGCTACAACCTGAAGCAAGGCAGGAAAGAATAAATGAATAAATGAGAAATCTGGCTAATTTGTCTTCACAAGAGAGCAAATATGAATGGTTTTACAAAACCAGTTATGGCCATGTTAAAAATATTCTAAACATTTGTTCAGTGGGTGTTTTCTTGAAAACAAAAGATTTCATTTGTTGAAGGTTCACACATTTAATCCATTCTGTACATAACATGGCCTCTATTAATCATCCCACCAAATTTGCCCTATATAATTGTATTCTGACTCATCCATGGTGAACAGGTTCTCCACCCTCCTATGATCTGTCTCAGACCATCTGATTCCAAAAAGTCTAGCTCTTTTATTGAATATAATGCAGTGACAACAGAGCCAAGCTGGTCTGGTGTGGTTTTTCAGGAAATCCATCCCTCAGTGACCTATTTGGTGAAAACAAGTGAAAACAATAGGCCTAAAACGCAACCTCACCTGACCAATTCAAAACAGACCAGACAGACTTATGGCACAATTGAACGGCAATGAACATCTAATGTAGTTTACCTTCTCATTTCTTGCAGTTATTCATGTCAGCTCTTTTTCTAATTTTAATCTTCAGATGAAAAATATTTTATTTAATCATCAGATCATGCCATGTTTATCACACTCCTACAGACAAATATAAAACTCATGCATATTCCCATAGTTTCACCTTTTGTATGAGGTGTGTAGTTGGGTTATTTATATTTGCAAAAATGAAAAACAAAGCAAAATGAAAAAGAAAGAAAAACAAAAACTTTCAAGAAACGTAATGCGACTCATTCAAGAAATGTAACAAATTCTCACAGGCACAGAATCCAAGGCAACTGACGTATCAGCATTCAGAAAGCGGAGTGTACTTCGGATTTTTTCCTAGTGAATGAATAAAAATAAATACAATTTATGTGGATTTATGTGAATTAATTTCAAAACATGTTCATTTTCTTCCTAGTATTCATTTTCCACACTGTAAAAAAATCTTGTCAGCTCAGTGATCTACACCCTGGTCTTCGGGATGACTTTCATAGGTTAGGGTGTTATGTGGGTAGATTATATGAGTAGATAACATGAGAACAGTTTTAAGAGAAGGTGGTTTACTGAAGGATCATTTTCAAATATCTTTGTCAAGATTTTACCTAACTCTCTATGGACTGAGTGTATCAGACAATGCTGCCAAGGAAATGTGTGCCTAATAAACTGGCAACAATAATAGTATTGCTAGTAATGTTTGATGACTACCTTTTCCAAAAGGTCTATGGGATGTAAGCTGCTATACCTCAACCGTACATAATTGTAGGATTCAGCCAGTCTATAAAAACTAACTTGGCCTCTGGGATTATTTGATCTCCTTCCCTGATTCTCTCATTCTCTTCCCTGGTTCTCCTTTAGGTGAGACCCTGGTAGCTTTATCTGCTGCATGACATATCATTTCACTTTCAATGTAGTTGTTCGGCGCGGATGTGATTCAAATGCTGCCAACACCTAACAGGAAGGAAGACTCTCTCAGTGGGAACAAATATGCCAATGTCAAATCTAGAATGAAAGCCCTCATGTTTTTGACTACTGGTGTTGTGTAAATGACTATGTCAGTCTGAAAACTTTCTTATCTCATGGGTTACCAGACCACAACATCAGTGCATGCACAGACATGCACACGCAGACAGCAAAACATAACCCACAGCCCTCGACGCAGCCTCTAACCCACAAAACATGCTCTGCCGGATTTTACTCCTTCGCATGTAGGCATTTAGATCACAGCTGGATAAAGAGTTGTCCTGACAGAACTGGAACCTTTAAAAGGCTCCTCTATAATTTGTAATTACAATTACCAGTTCATTACTAAATCTAACAAGAGCTGGGCGTGGGACAGAATATAATTCCTTTTCAGGCAATGAATGCTTGCTTCTGAGTTTCTGTCCGTGCTTTAATTTGGCTGCCGTTTTATGATTTACATATGGAAATGGCTACCTTGGTAACAGCTGTGTAAAGAATTGTAAGTTCCAGACAGTTCCATACTCGTACAGCTGTGATGAATTTGATCAGGCATTTGCTAACCAATTACAATCAGTTAACTGATTATTCTGGCAAAAATGGACACTTACATCAACCATCGTACTGTTTGCCCTTAAAACTCTTGCATTTTTAGGCATCTCATGTTGCTCACTCTTGCTTCTCATTTTCAGCAATAATTATACACTATATGGACAAAAGGTTTTCAGGGTTTGGGCTAGGCTCTTTACTTCCAGTGAAGGGTAATCTTAATACTTCAGCAGACCACGACATGGTGGACAACACTATGTTCCAACTTTGTGGACACAGTTTGGGGAAGAACCTTTTCTATTCTAGCATGACTGTGCCCCAGTGCACAAAGCAAGGTCCATTAAGACATGGTTGTTTGGCGTGGAAGAACCTCAATCCCATCCAACACCTTTGGGATGAACTGGAACGGAGATTGTTTAGACCATTTTGTCTAATAGTGTTCAAAGTTTAATTATATTAATTATATATACGACCAGTGATTTGAGATTTTAACTCCTTTTACTTCCGTCCATGCTTAAAAGTTTGGGACACTTTGGGCTGCCTAGGAGGGAAAATGTTTGGGTACTATGATTAAAATTCGAACCTGATTAAAATTGCTGAAGGTTACTACACAATACATAGAGATCTATACATTTGAAACTAAAAGTCACAACGGGCTGTCCAATTAATGGTCTTATCCCTTAGAACCTAAAATCGTGCAGAATTTCTATTGAGCAAATGTCATTTTAGATTAACACAAACATTGCAGACAGCGGATTATAAAAAGTCTGCATCATTCATCTTGGCAGTAATTGATGAATGGTTTTTAACGTCGAGTCACGGCTGTAGGACTTTGTTTTTCTGTGATTTTGGACTTGTTTTGGGCTGATATTTGCACACAAATTTGTCTCAGTGTTGGCTACTGATATCGCCAAACATTCTAGTTGTCACAGGTGTCATTAAAAATTAAAAAAGAGAAAGTAACGGCAAACTGGACAAAACTTAAAATAGAACATATCCAGTCGCAACACATAAAAATGATAAACAGGCCAGTATTCAGTCTCAAGGAAGATTCTTATTTTCTATCTCAGTCTTAACTATCTCCCTCATTTGGACGCTTGACTTGGACTAGTCAAGGGTTGTCTTGTCTCAAGACATAAACGTTGAACGTGTTTAAATGAATTGTGATTCAACATGACCAGGTCAACATTAATGCACACATATGCAAAAACGTATCATCAGCTATTTCTTATGATACCAATGTCAATTTATTAAACATTCCACCTGCCAATCCTGGTAGAAGGAAGTAAGAAAAAATAACATTACCACATAATTTATTTAAAAAAAGCAAGGTGGTAGTAGCCTAGTGGGTAAAACACTTGACAGTTTTATGACCACAAAGTTGCAGGTTCAAACACCCACTTTCTACCATTGTGTCCTTGAGCAAGACACTTACAAGGACAGTTACTCAGGTGCTCCAGGGGGGTCTGTCCCTGTAACTAATGATTGTAAGTTGCTCTTGATAAGGGCATCAGCCAAATGGCCTTAGAAATTCACATTTATGAGGCGTGTCTAAGCTTTGTTCATCAACAACAGTCTAATTTGATCAGTTTAACGTTTTAGGTGAAACATTATATCACAAATACACACATTTTCATAAAAAAATAACTGCACTAAATGTTTAAAGACTGCCGTCGTATTTCTTAATGCTTCTTAAACAGTAATTCTAGCAGCTTAGCTGGAAAAAAATGGATTTGTAAAGTTTCACAGTATTTTTCCATGTACTATATTTTTCTGTGTCCCAAAATTAAAGAAAGTATTTAACTAAAATGTTTAATTATTACCAAATTGCTAGTGGTGTAATTTATGCTGGGGTACTGTCAACACCTCTTCTTGAAAGATCCCCACAAGTTTAAATCTATAGTCCTCAATGCTGGAGTCACTGATAAATAGCCAATATCTTGGGACTCAATAAACTGTCAGTTCACAATAGGCTGCCTCTATTGTAGACAAATTAATTACTGGTTAATAATATGACTATTAGTATGAAACAAGAATTTAAAACCTGAGCCACAACTGGTGATAAAAAAGGCAGTGGAAGTAACTGACATGTAATATTGTTTTTGAGCTCTGTTAACCGGACATGACTGATTCCCTCACTGCAGCAAGATTGTCAATAACAGTGACAGACTGAGCTTGTGTGTCATGGCGGTCTGCTTGTTTTGAAACCACTGTTGGTGAGAAGACACTTTGAGTCAGATCTGTCTGAAAGGAAGAATTCTTCTAGGATCATGAACAATTCTGCTGAACAATTCTGCTGAACAAGTTAATATTTTGACTAATAGATCAGCAGCAAACAAGCCACTCATAGGCCTGAATGTCCAATACAATAATACTGATAATATTTAAATTTGCATGGAGAATAAAATGTGTCACGTGCATCCTCTGTCTAATGGATAAGCATTAAGTTCTGCCCTTTGCACTCAACTCTCTTATGCGCTTTGACAGCAACCTGCCGAAGGCCTAAAGTGACTTTAACTGACATTAACCGTCTATGAAAAACAGGAACTAGGAGAGTGAAACGAGTAACAGATGTGTTTCACTTTGTTCCAAGATAATTGGTGTCTTTCAGTCCTTTATTTAGATACTATACATTTTTCTAATCCTGTTGCTG
>JBBPCX010024355.1:0-16599 GCA_037974365.1 Hydrocynus forskahlii | reverse complement strand
CACACACACACACACACACACACACACACACACACACACACACACACACACACACACTCTGGCTTCAGCTAAATACATTCAAACGACTGAAACAGAGATAAAGTGTTAGTATAAATCACATTCAGTGAGGCAAACAGAATGACTTGTGCTCACACGCTCTACACACACACTCATTATTGTGTTATTTTTCATTTCTTTTGCCCGTTGTTCCCGGTCATCATGCCCTGGAGTTGCGTTCTTCTTCTTCTCTCTCCAGCTGGTAGGCAGGTCTGTAGCGGGTCACCCCCCGGCTGTCCACCACTTGGAGTGAGGGGTTTCTGTATGTGTTGTCCATGCTGCCCAGCGACGTGTACCTACAGCACAGACCACAACACAGACCGGTTACTGACATACAGGACCTGAACCAACATGAAAACTGGCTAAAGCAGCTGGAAATGGTGCAGGTCTCAATATATATATATATAAATAATCAGCCACTTCTAAATAACTTTATATGGTCCACACCCGACCTTTGTGTGGTTACATGTAGTGATGGGCCGATCCACGTTTTTTCGGTTCCGATCTGATTCCAATACACGACTGCTGATACCGATACATATTCCGATATAATACACCTTTTTTACTTTAATATTAGCATTATTTTTGTTGAAATTGTGCTGTTTGTTAGTAAGATTACATCACAGAATAAATAAATTACTAACCACTTATTAGAAGGGCAAAAAATATTCACAACTACATTGAATTTAAAGGCATTCCAAAGGAATTTATTATTTTGTGAACTGGAATATAGAGATCGGGGCCGTCCGACCAATATCCGATTTCGGATTTACAACTATATCGGACCCGATACGGATATCATATCGGATCGGGCCCATCTCTAGTTACGTGTATTCAAAACTAATCATAATTCACATTTAAATTATTTTTACAGCCTCTTTTTATTTCCTAAAATGACATTCGTGGGGATTATGTTCCAAGAGCACCCGCAAATTGTGAAATTTGTGTGGTAAAAAAAATAAATACTTATTTTTTAAAAAGCCTTATTTTTATAGTAAACCCTATATATGCCCCCAAATATGGGGGCTGGAGCCTATCCCAGCTGCTACGGGTGAAGGCGGGGTACACCCTGGACAGTTGCCAGCATGTCGCAGGGCCACATACAGAGACAGACAACCATTATGAAAAATTATATATTATAAAAATTATTTTAAAAAAGCAGAGGATATTTGAGGTTTCCGTGAATTGCGGGGGTTTCCGTGAACAATTATTAGTTAGGTTCTAAGAAAAAATCCGCAAACAATATTAAGCCCAATATATGAACGGCAGTCTGTTCTGATTAGCTGCCCTGTTTTGTGCTGGCATTCAAAAAGCAGTCCAGGCTGACACAATCAGGATAAATGGGCGGGGCTAAACTCCTCCCAGGTTGAAATGCCACATATATGTAAATACCGTTTTTTTTTTGTGCCATCACAAATACAGTTAATGCAAAACAGTTCCCATATATGGAGCCCATCGACTGGGAAGTAAATGGAATCGTTTGAAGATAAAATACTGTTGACATATCATTGGTGTAAAAAAAGTGAAAGAAATGCAATCATTTGACCATGCTATGGAAGCTTTAGAGCAGTTAAAGGGACCATAGCATAGTAAATGATTAGTACAGTGTTGAACATTCCCAGTGTTTGGTTGCTGTACAGAACAGCAGCACATGAATGTTCTTTTCCTTATTATTTTTTTTATTTAGAAATTAACATTTAGAAATCAACAGTACTTTATAGGTGCTTAATATTGACTGACTTTGCCAGTCAAATAATATGTTATTCATTTACATTTACAGCATTTAGCAGACGCTTTAATCAAATTCCCTAACTACAGAGGGCAGTCTCCATGGAGCAACTTGGGGTGAAGGGTCTTGCTCAGTGGTGGTGTACTGAAGGTAGGATTTGAACCCATGACCTCTTGGTCCAGAGGCAAGTATCCAACCAGCTAGGCCACCACCACTTGGTCGCCACCACCACCCCAAGTCCTACTGATACTTCATGTGGAGAAGTGTTGAGAGAGGCCTCACCCTTTGTCGTAGAGAATACAGTAGGGCACGCACAGCGTCCTCAGGAACGACCAGATATCATGATACGTCCAGTCCTGAAGAGAAACAGACACAAACGTAGTCTTGTTAGCTTTAATCCTCATTCTACTTCTCAGTTTCAGCCTGGCAGAAGCTTGTGAATGGGGATTTTGGGTAATTCTGTGGTGGAGTATTGAAAACCGAGGAGATTCCTCATAATTGGAAATGAATGTGTCTGTGATGCCCTACATTTATGATCCACCCCTCCATCATTGTCATGGTAGCTTGGCTTTACTGATGCAGCTCAAGGTGACACACGGCCTGTGTTCCTGTGCTGATGTAACCCGAGTACAATGAGGAAAATGTTGGCGTGCTGTAGGTTACGATGCTAAAGTTGTCAGCTAGCTAGCAGTGCTGAACTCTACTTAGCCAGTCAGATGTTTAAACCAAAGAACCTCAATAACACAGCAAAACACCACCATAGGTCTGTACACAAAATTAACACACATTCAAAAGTTTGGAATTATTTTCTAAAGCGCATAAAAAAAATGTTTTTTTGCAGGTCCATGTATGAAATAGTTTAAACCAGCGTATGAACAGAGCTACAATGCTTTGAAAAAGTATTTGCCCCCTTCCTGAGCTCTTATTTTTTGCATATTTGTAACACTTACATGTTTCAGACCATAAAAACAAAATGTTATATTGGACAAAGACAACGCAAGTAAATACAAAGTGCCTTTTTTAAATGATTATTTCATTTATTAAGGGATAAAAAGCTATCCAAACCTATCTGTCCCTATGTGAAAAAGTAACTGCCCCTCCACTGGCAAATCATGAATTAACTGTGATCAACCACATTTTTTGAAATGCTGTTCAATCAAGAAATCACTGAAATAGAACCTGCCTGACAAAGTGAAGTAGGTTAAAAGATGTCAAAAAGCAACACATCATGCCATGATCTAAAAAAGGAACAGATGAGAAATGTCATTGACATCCATCAGTCTGGAAAGGGTTACAAAGACATTTCCAAGGCTTTGGGACTCCAGCAAACCACAGAGAGCCATTATCCACAAATGAAGAAAACTGGTGAACCGTCCCTGGAGTGGCCGGCCTACAAAAATTACTCCAAGAGCACATCGACAACTCATCCAGGAGGTCACAAAGGAACCCAGAATAACATCTAAAGAACTGCAAACTCAAGTTAAGGTCATTGTTCATGATTCAACAATAAGGAAGAGACTGGGCATCCATGGGAGAGTTCCAAGGCGAAAAACACTGCTGACCAAAAAAGAACATGAAGGCTCATCTCACATTTGCTATTAGTCTTCTGTGGACTGAGACAACTTTTTGATAAAACTAACACAGCATTTCATAAAAGGAACATCATACCAACAGTCAAGCATGGTGGCGGTCGTGTGATGTTCTGGGGTAAATTTGCTGGGTCAGGACCTGGACGACAGGCTGTAGATGATGGAACCATGAATTCCCGGCCATCAGTTTATACCTTTAAGCTAAAGTGCACTTGGGATATGCAAAAGGACAAAGATCCAAAACACACTAGAAAGTCCACCTCTGAATGGCTCAAAAAAAAAAACAAAAGTAAGGTTTTGTAGTGGCCGAGTCAAAATCCGGACTTAAATCCAAATTAGATGCTTTGGCATGACAAGCCGTTCACGCTCAAAAAACATCCAGTGTGGCTGAATTAAAACAACTCTGCAAAGAAGAGTGGGCCAAAATTCCTCCACAGCGATGTGCAAGACACAGGTCATGTCCACACGTACATGGGTGTTTCTGAAAATGGAGGTTTTTCTATGCGTTTTGGCCTTTTGTCCACACATAAACGCCGTTTTGGGTCAGTAAAAACTGAGGTTTTTGAAAACTCTGGCCAAAATGGCAATTTTTTTTTAAGTTTCTGCATTTATATGTGGACTAGAAAAAGGAAGATTTTGAAAAATGGACCGTTTCGCATTATGCTGTGCGCCACTCATATGACGTCACAGTATGCGCCGTGTTTACATTAGGTTTTCATCTACAGTGCCCGACGTTTACGAAGTACTGCGGCTCTCAACCTCGTTAAAAAATTTGGCCTGTTTATACTCATGCGCGGAGTTACTCTCCATCCGGTATGAAGGACATAGACGTCAGAGTCGGCTTCGGACGCTCAACACAGTCACAGTCTCTGGTAATAATGACCCCCTCTCCAAGGCTTCTGACTGGTCACCAATGCTAAACAGTTTAAGGTTATATTGCCACCTGCTGCCTTGGCATGCTTTTGACAGCGTTTTTTGCGATTGCATGTGGACGGAGATATTTTTGAAAACGTACTCGTGTGGATGCGATTTTTAAAAAACGAAAACGAAAAATCTCAGTTTTCAGAAATAACCATGTACATGTGGATGTGGCCTCATTGCCAGGAATCACAAATTGCTGATTGCGGTTCTCGCTGCCAAGGGTGGCCCAACCAGCTATAAGATTTAGGGGGCAATTACTTTTTCACACAGGGCCAGGAAGATTTGGATAGCTTTTTTCTCTTAATAAATGAAATTATTATTTACAAACTGCATTTTATATTTACTCAGGTTATATTTGTCTAATATTAAAATTTCTTTGATGATCTGAAACATGCAAGTGTGACAAATATACAAAAAAATAAGAAATCAGGAAGGAGGCAAATACTTTTTGACAGCACTATATAGATCAGGGATTCCCGATCTTAGACCAGGGGATGCAATTGGCTAATTAATAATGTCCACACGTGCTGTTGGGTTTGGGTGGTAGGAGCCTAAAACATTTGCCCGTGAACTCGATGAACACAAAGTCGCAGGTTCAAACCCTCACCTTCTACCATTGTGTCCTTGACCCTCAGTGTCTCCAGGGGAACTGTCGCTGTAACTAATGACTGTATATCGCTCTGGATAAGGCCGTCTGCCAAATGCCAAAAATGTGTGTTCAGTTTAAGAGAACTCAAAAATGGGCTGAGCGTGGGGCCCCAGTACTGACTTTGGAAGTCCCTCTGAGGATGAAGTTACGATAAAATTACCAACCAGAAAGCCTTGTGTTTGATAATCAAATCTCAGATAAATGTCAAATGTTACATTATTTATTTACCATTTAATAACTTCTTGCTGTTTCAGAAAACACTGGATCCTTGAAACATCTTAAAGTACAGTATGTCACTACTGATATTTATAATAAATTAATAAAAAAGTGTTAAAACTTTTCTTATTAGGTGGACTTGGGTCTTTTGGGCCGACCCTGTAACTTCAGGTTAGCCATTACTGAGGCATGGCTTCTGGTTCTGCTATAACTGATTATAAACTAACAGGAATGCTAATCTTCAGACCGTGTCATGCTCTCTTTATCAATTTCAAACAATGAAATGTTCATGCATTTACAGCCACGGACGAAATCGAAATGAAATCTCTGGAGATTCTGGAATTTTTTTTTTTTTTATCAGAGGCAGCCATTAATAGCCGAGAGTTGGAAAATAAAGCAGGGGTCATTTGTAATTTTGACACGCATTTTTTGGCTGCTGCTTCAGCTACATAGGCGGCATTGATTAAGATGATTGAGTCGCTGCACAATGGGCTCTGAAAGCCCATTCATCATTATTCAGTGTTTATTGCCATCACTTTGTATGTGTGTGTGTGTATATTAAGTGACTGAAGAGTTAGAGCCTATTTTGGGAATGTTTTATTGGCTTTAGGATGCCAATAAGTGTTTGTGTATCGTTTAACTGGCCTGTATACATGTTAGAAGGATCACTATGCAGGTGACGGGGAGGCAAAAAATAATATCTGGACATTTTTTCTGAGGTTTTCCTCGAGTTTGCACTTTTTGCAATGAAAAAAGTTAAGCAATGATATATTTTTTATAGTCTAGGTTATTGCAAAAAGAGGCACTAAACCTCCTAATTAAAGCCAAGCTTTGACTTTTTTCCCTTTTCACCCAGATTCATAACGCCTACATGATGCCCTGACTGTGACCTTCTGTGCCTGCCCCTCGGGCACAACCGAGGCAAACACTTTTGGCGTCCAGCATGGCAGATGCACAGCAGCTCATTAACCTAATCAATTGCTTGTGCAGATTCTAGCTGTGCGGCCTGCAGGACGGCAATGATTACTTTTATTAGAGCAGAAGGGTTTTTAGCTGCAGTGCTGTGTTTAAGAAAACAGCGACCTGGTTAAAAAGGGCTTCCCGGTGCCTGGGCCACTCAGTTAAGATGGATATTTAAGTGTAAAGGTAATGATACAGCCAGACAACTTCTGAGTAAAAAGTGTGTGTGTGTGTGTGTGTGTGTGTGTGTGTTTGTGAGTATGTGGCAGTGTGTTTACCAGTAACGGGTTCACTCTCATATATTCAGGCCAGCCGGGGTCTGTGGAACAGAGAGGAGTCAGTGTCCGAGAGTAAGGGTCCGTGCGCCTGGTTCCCATCAGGACCGCCTGGAGCTCCGGTCTTCTCTCCTGGACCTCGCTCAGAGCCTGCCTGATGCTGCCCTCCACCGAGACCAGGTCCAGGTCATACCTACAACACACACACACACACACACACACACCAAAATGTGGTGATTTTCAATAATTTTCCACATTCTGAAACAAGTGCTGACATGAAAATGTGTTAAAAATCTCAATTTTGCAGCTGGCAGCTCATTTCTATTGATTTGAAAATTTGCAAACATTCTGATTTTATTACACAATTCACCCCATCAGAAAATGTCAACAAGCAACTGTCGACAAACTCTTTATCTACTAAAGTCCAAAAATGTTTGGACTCCTGTCTAGAGAATCTAATGGAAAGTTAGTCTTATTTAATTTCCACTGCAGTACTGAAGGGTCATATAAAACCCACTTTAAAAAGATTTATTTATTTTAAAAGATTTATTTTTTACATAGTGAATTTACTGACATACTGAATTTATTGTGATTCCTTTTTAACTCCTCATTCTGTTACAATTAACACTAATGGGGCAAGTAGGTGCCCAAATCTTAGCTGGCCACTTGTATCAAACAATTATAAATTAAAAAACGTAAAATATTTTGCCAAAAATAAATTGTGCTATGTCGTATCCCCTCTCACCTACAGCAGGAGACCTGTTTTAAAGGGCTAGGTAAATACTGGGTACCTTTTTATTGTGTCCTGTAGGAATCTTTCCATCTCAGGGAAGGGTGAGAGGATGCGGATGTAGAGAGCTTTAACTCTGTCTTTGCTGTCAGGATAGCGCCTGAAAAAGAAGAAAACGTTTTATCAGTATTCTCTCCTTTCCAGATTGGCCAAGAGAAGTACATCCTGCAATCACAAACCTTCTGCATATGGAACTTTCCATGCATCAGATTAGTGTGTGTATGAGGCAGGTCAGTGAATCTAGTGGCTTTTGCTTCCCCTGTGAACTCGGTGGATTATGGTCTTCACAATAAACCAGAGGTAAAATGGATACATTTTAAATGAAACACAACCATTTGCCAGCCAGTGGACAGTCTGTTCTTGAACTTGAGGTGTAGGAAACAGGGAAAATAGGCGAGTGTAAGGATCTTAGTAACTCTGGTATGCAGCGCTCTACCAAAAGTGGTCCAAGGAAGGACAAACAGCACATGGTTGTGTGGGTCCAAGGCTCATTGATGCACATGGGGAGCGAAGGCAAGCCTGACTAGTCTGATCCCCAGTAGAGCTACTTTAGTACAGACTGCTTCGAAGATTTATGCTACCTTTGATAGAAAGGTATCAGAACACACAGTGCATCACAGCTTGCTGTATACAGGGTGGTGTGGCTGCAGACCAGTCAGAGTGCCCATGCTGACCCCTGTCCACCACCGAAAGCACCTACAAGCACATAAGCATCAGAACTGTACCTTGGAGCAATGGAAGAAGGTGACCTGAGCTGTGTCCGAAAAGTGCACTTGTTCAATCGTTCACTCATTCGCTACATAGTGTTTGCCATATAGGGGGCTAACTAGTGAACAAGGGGAGGCGAAGTTTAGTTAATTTCGGACACTCAGGATGTTACATTTTTACTAACTGTTACTTAAATAGTGCGCCGGATCTTGGCAATTTATCTGTCGCATAAACCCACGTCTTGTCTCTCTAGTTCAGACACATCCATTCATGGAGATGGTGTGCCCTAATGGCAGTGTCCTCTTTCAGCAGGATGATATGCCCTGACACTCCAAACACCGTTCAGGCACGGTTTGAGGAACATGACAAAGAGTTCAAGGTGTCGACTTGGCCTCCAAATTTCCCAGATCTCAATCCGATCAAGCATCTATGAAATTTGTTGGATAAATTAGTTTAATCCATGGAGGCCCTGCTTTGAACTTACAGGACTTTATGGAAGTTAATGTAAAAAGTTTCTACTCTAAGTCATTTTGGCCCATTCATCATGAACATTTCATGACAAGAAAGATCCAAGAGATTTCAGTGCTCCTGAATAGGAGCTGTTTTCGTTTTAACTACAATTTGCAGAATTATTAGTCTGCTCTCCATTAGAGCACCATATTGTCACTGAATAAAAGTGGTTATTAGTTTCATACTCTCCACAGCAATGATGCCAAATTGCCATCCTGACCAATTTCATCCTTTCCACAGTCTTTTTTCATCCTGTCTCTTGAAAACCAGTGCCTGTTCAGTGGCACCAAAATGAAGATTATCTCTCAATCCTTCCTTTTATTTTCTAGTGCAGGTAAGACAAATGTGTGGCAAATGTGGAAAAAAGGTAGGCCTAAAGGAAACAAGTGCTGTGAACTGTCTATTAGGATTAAATTTGTTCACAGATGTGTTGTGATCATTTGGTATCAAACAAAGACTACCAAAATTACTGAAATCGACGACCCAATTAAAAAACGAATCATTTAAGATTTAAGATGTCCTCAATGAATTGGGTTATAACAGTGTGATTTGAATGATGAACAGGGAACCCGCAGTCATTATAAAACCGGACGTTCTTCACAAGGGGGAACTATTAGCTCTACTGACCTTTTTATTCATCACTGAAAGGGAGGAAACCAGCAACATATCACCAATGGGGTTGTTTATAGGTACAATTATGTTGTACATTAAGTTAAATGTTATAAACTGGATGAATGATTACTCGAATAATCATCAAAATAAACAGAAGAATACTTCATTTCTAATATAATCAATAGTGATGACCCTTTAATAATGAATTCAATTTCTGATGAAGCATGTGGCATCAACGTAATTTCTAGCGATGTAACAGTGCACTGAAATATTGCAATATAGTGACAAAATTTGTTCTATGAATTACATTTGATAGAACTGCATTGGGTGTTGGGTTCAACTAGCCAGTTAACAACCCAGTCCATCACATACATCACCCCCACCTTCCAGCTCTAGTCTCATTAATAAATTGTGCCTCAGGATTTTTCCTCATTCAGATTTCACTCTAAATACAGTAAGAATACTGAACTGTTTGCAGCCTTACTTTGTTGTATGTTGTGAGTGTATCAGACTGTGACACCTAAATCGTCTATAAGACTGAATCGTGAGTACCCTTGCTCTCAGTAGGGAGGACTTTTCTCTCACCGATTCAAGGCAGCGTAGTACAGATGCAGCAGGGCTGTGCAGTCTTTTCCCCCATTAAAGCCGACACATATCTCGTTAGCTGAATACTGATCCAGTGCCGTCTCTATCGTCCTCAGAGCCGCAGCCACTTTCTCCCCCAGTGGCGATCCTACAGCACATCGTGACAGGGAACGTTAGTCACAGCTTAATTGCAGTCAATCTGTGGTAGTTCTGACAAAGCTGTAATCTGAGTTTTGAAAAAGTAGTCTGCAAAAAAGTGCTCTAGTTCACAAAAGAACATGACAAATACCACAGAAATCAATGCCAACTATCATTATTACATCAGTATTATATCTATATAAATGTTAGCTGAATCGTTCCAATACCCCACAGTCATACAATTATTATTTCAATCTGTTTAATTCAGTTTCGCAGAAGTATTTCACTGTAGTACTCTACTTCTATATTTCTAAAGGAACATCATCAATGATCAATTCTTAAGAATAGCTCAATCACCCAGTGCTAAAAAAGGCATTGGTCAATAGGAGTGCAACCCACCCTGATCCAAAGGACATCATGATGCAACATCTTGTCAGACATACCAAAAACTGTCTAGTTTTCTATGGTCTTCCCTAAGGGTTAATTCGTGTAATATAAGTGACAGACCATCTCAGATTTCCTTAATGATTTCAGTATATAGTCCCTAATACACACCAACCAGTGGCAACATTAAAACCACTGCCAGGTGATGTGAATAACATTGATTAGCTCATAACAGTGTCACCTGTGAAGAGGTGGGATATATAGGCAGCATTAAACAGTCAGTTCTTAAAGTTGATGTGTTGGAAGCAGGAAAAAGGCAAGCGTAAGGATCTGAGCCACTCATAAAAGAACTGATGTCTAGATGACTGGGTCAGAGGATCTTCATGTTCTGATTCATGCTATGCTGTGGCCATTACCCATCAAAACAGGTGACAGGGTCACTAGTGCCAAAGGCTCATTGACACATGAGGGGCAAAAACTAGCGATTCCACAGAAGAGTAGAAACTGCTATAAGTTCATGCTGGGTTTAATGAAAATCTGTCAGAACACACAGTGCATTACAACGTAGCCACAGACTGGTCAGGATACCCATGCTGCCCCCTGTCCACCACCACAAGTGCCTTCAATAGGCACATGAGTATCAGAACTGGACCGTGAATCAATGGAAGAAGGGTGTCTATTCTGTTTTGTTTTGCATCATGTGGACGGCAGGGGGAGAATGCATTACTTACCTGGGGAATAGATAACACCAAGATGCACTGTGAGAAGAAGGTGAGGGGGTGGACGCAGTGTGAAGTTCTGGGCAATGTTCTGCTGGGAAACCTTGGGTTGTGGATTTTACTTTGACACAAACCACCTACCTAAACATTGTTGCAAGCACAAGGGGTACCTAGACAGTATTAGGCAAGTGGTTCTAATGTTATGGCTGATTGGCATATAGTGTGCAAAATCCATTTATGCAAACTAAGCTGCAAAATCAAACCATTTTGAGTTCACTGCTGTTGTGCAGATATGAAAGCAAATGCATTTATATCTATCTACTTCTACAATATATGGGCTTCAAGACAAAACTGAAGCCTAGATAAAATAAAGTTGGAAAATGATTAAGTGAAAATTAGAGATGGGCCCGATCCGATATGATATTGGTATCGGGTCCGATATAGCCGTAAATCTGATATCAAATATCCGTCGGACAGCCCCGATCTCCATATTCCAGTTCACAGCTTGCGCTGGACCTTACGAGACGCTTACGAGACGCTGTAATACGAGATGCGTCACTGCCCCCCATACTATGAACCTGCGGCAACTTCAATCTGAGCGAGCCGTTGTTTTGAACAAAATGTCGCTCGTTTGGAGATTGGAAACGCCGAAAAGCAAGACGGCTATTTGCAATGTGTGCAAAGCCAGCGTGCCGAGGGGTGGAAGTACGGTTGCGTCGTACAATACAACAAATTTAATCAAGCACCTGCAGAGATTTCACGACAAAGAGGAGATGCTAGCAAACAGGAAAAAGACACCAGGCAGCCGACAACCCAAAGGCGAAAGGAATATCAGAGAAGACTCTTAGCTCTCCCTCAAGACCTCTTTGGGGTTCTTTCAGGGGCAATTTTGTGTGTTTTGTTTGGCTGTTTTTGCCCTCTCCCCATCTCTATCTCCCAACACACAATGAGGCTAAAGGTGGGCATCTCATAACTTGGCCGGTCCACCTTAAATACAGAAGTGGTTAGATTACGCTCTGCCCATGTCGTGTCTCCGAACTCACAGGTTTGCACTTTATTTTCTACACAATTGTTGCTGCTAGAATGTACATAATACTTGGACTATTTAGATGATTCAGCCAAGATTGTTGTGTTTTTGATATTTACAAAATTTTACAGCTGTTGCTGCTACCTTTTTCTGAAGTGTGACATAAATTCCTTTGGAATGCCTTTAAATTAAATGTAGTTGTGAATATTTTTTGCTCTTCTAGTGGTGAGTAGTTTATTTATTCTGTGATGTAACCTTACTAACAAACAGCACATTATTAACAAAAATAATGCCCATCACTAGTGAAAATGAATTATGGCTGTTTTATATGTAGACATTATAAGAAAGATTAAGGATATTGTCCAGCAAATGGTCCAATGAAAACTGTATTTAGCTAAAATAGATAAAACGCATTATTGCAATGGCAATTTTTCTATAACACTCTTTTTAAGGCCTCACCCACTTTTTATTTTCTTTACATTGCCCTAACTCATTTCAGTATATACTGTGAGGAATGGCAAGACTTTCTGAACGTATTAAGCACATTTAGTTGGCCACGCCTTTGATGGTCATGCATGAGCTTTCGGAAATCTGCCAAGTTATTTCCGTTTGCAACCTCTTACCGCTGCTGGAGAGGGAGTAAACCTCCTCAGTGGCTATGGACACTGGGTCAGTGATTAGTTTGACCACGCTCCCTTTGGGCACCTCCTCCTCCAGCTGAGCCCGAGCCTTGTCCACCTCCTCTGCGCTGTTCGAGTCCAGCACCAGTCTGACCCGGTGGTAGTTGCTTAGCCAGTCTGGGTATGACCCCAGTGCCACGCGTTTCCCCCAGTCTGCCTGCAGCCGGCTCAGCACAGGTGCGATCTCTGTCTCGTCGGCATCCACGAACACCTCCCGCGAGTGGAAAGTGGTCCCAGAGGATGCGAAAAGGTGCGAAAGCCCGTCGAATGAACGCTCCAGCAGGGACGGGATGCCAGGGAAGATGTAGACGTTGCGGACGCTGACCAGCGGGAAGCGGAGCGGCTGGCCGGTCCGAGAGTCGGTGCCATAGTTCAGCGTGGCTGACTCAGGCACCATAGCCAGCTTCATGGTGGAGCTACTCGGATCAACGGTGCCAAAGAACTTCTGTAGCAGATCATTCAACTCCGGGTGGACCCGCAGGCCCTCACCAAATGCCATTGCAACACTCTCGAAGGTCACGTCATCATGCGTGGGGCCAACGCCTCCAGACGTGATGAGGTGTGTGACGGAGGGGGAGAGCCGGGCCACTTCCTCGGCGATGACTTCCCGGACATCCGGCACGACACTGATCCGCTGCACAGTGACCCCCAGCTTCCGCAGGCCTCGGCACAAGTAGGCGCTGTTGGTGTCCACGGTGTGACCCTGACAAAAAACACGGTAGCATTCAAAAGGTATAAAACATGTATAAAATGACTATAATCAGTATGTCTGAAGTAAGGAATGGGGGGCATTCAGCTTGAAAAGTAATGAAATAAATAGGGTTATCATGATTACACAATTAATTAACATGTACATTCTCAGTTACTCCATTTAGTGATTACCTAGCCATATAAATGATGATCCACAGGTCACCTCCACAAGGGGGCACTATTTGTGCTCAAATCACTTTTGAGTGCATCATAAAAGGAGAGGAAACCCACACCAGCAGTGTATTTGTAGTGAAATATTTAGTGTATATCCATCCATTTTCTACCCCTTTTGTCTCGCACTCAGGGTCAGGGGCTGGAGCCTATCCCTGCTGCAATGAGCGAAGGTGGGGTACACCCTGGACAGTCGCCAGCACGTCGCAGGGCCACATACAGAGACAGATGACCATTCACGCTCACAGACACACCTAGAGGCAATTTAGTGTGCTCAACTGACCTATCCCCAATACATGCATGTTTTTTTGGTGGCGGGAGGAAACCGGAGCTCCCGGAGGAAACCCACACGGTCACAGGGAGAACATGCAAACTCCACACAGAGAGACCCTGCGCCCAATCCGGGAGTCGAACCCAGGACCTTCTTGCTGTGCGGCAACAGCACTAACCCCTGTTCCACCGTGGCATCCATACTTTGTGTATATAAGTATACTAAACATCTGCACTTATGAACTGCATGTAAATAATTAATTAATTGCTAGACTACTACTAGTAGTAATTGGTACTGACAATCCTCCAATTTTCAAAAATATAGTTACATTTTATTACTTATTATTTGACATATTGTTTTCCCCCGAAAGCTTGTTTTATTTTAGAGTCTTGTTTATGATATTTATAAAATGCATTAACACTATTTTTTTTCATAATTTGTTTTCAAGTGAAAAGCTTATTAGAAGCTAGTTTTAAGCACCATATGATAACTGTAAATCACTATATGTTTACATCTAACTCATCATAATCCTTTATTATTAGAAATTTTGTTTTTTTGGTCCTGAGACACTAAACTGTGTAAGCATTTGTCCTAACATTCAATGCCCTGTAGTGTCACAGCCATCTGTGGCCAGGTGTCCAAGACAGCACAGTTCTCTCTCTTTAGGGGGGTAGAATGGCCCTCCCTCTTCCCCCATCAGTCATTGTCATGCTAGCCAGTATGGGCCTCTGGATGCTCACCTTCATCCTCCTAGTGTTGGTGGTACTGCTTGACAGGCGCCCTATATAGTGTTTGGAATTGGAAATGATTAAATTGGGACTAAAAATCAGGAGAAGACCCCCAAAAATTAGAAATGATGTGTTCTTATTGTATTATTATTTATTACAATACATATCTAAAGTCATACGTTTTAAAATGAATTCCTTGTGATTCTAAACTTTTTCAACAGTAGTATACATTATGCTAGTCATTTTACCAGGGGTACCCCAACTTTTGCTTGGGTCAGTAAAGTGTGTAAAGTGTCCATTTGTCACACATGAACACAGCACAGCACACAGTGTGAACAGCATGAAATCCTTTCTCTGTATTTAACCCATTCAAAAAGTGAAGCAGTGGGCAGCCAGGAACATAGCTCCTGGGCAGCAGTGTGTGGGGACGGTACCTTGCTCAACGGTATCTCAGTGGTGCCACAGGGATGTGAACCCACAACCCCAACTCCCTAACCACCAGGCCAACACAGTCTACACTGAATTTTCTCCATCATTCTCACCGTACTGCACCTGATATTAATATTGGCTCTCTAATAATACATCCTGTCTGCTGCCTCCTCACCTTGAGGATCTCGTCTCCGATGATGAGGATAGCAGCCGTGACAGCGCCTCCATTCCCCACTAAACAGGGGCCGCCGTTTTGAGCCATACTGGCAATATGAGCTCCCACGCGGCGAATCCTCCCCACTGCTCTGTTCAGCCGAGGCAACACCTGGAGCATTCAGCCCAAGGAGGGAGGGCACAGGAGGGGCCGGCAGACAAAGAGAGACTCTGGGGGGGGGGGGGCAAGTAAAGTGGTCAGTTAATATTACACATTAATAACATAACATCACAGCAGCAGTCATCGGTTTCAGCCCTGATGGTCTGGACTAAAGCCGCAGCACAGTTGAGCAATTTCTGTGCACACCAACTAAACTAAACCTGATGATTTGAGCTTGGTGTGTTTGAAAATCAGCCCTGTGCCGGACTCTGGACTTCCAGAGCTGATGACCCCTGTACTACACCCAGGATGCAACTTGATACCCTCTGCTTTGAAATGATGGTTTCTGCATAATTCCACAGTCCCTTGGGTGGTTTGATATGAGATACAAAGCATTAGAGAAACTCACCCAGTCAGAAAGCAGAATCCAAGATTTTGCTGTGCTGGTGAATGGAACCAGAGGTCCAAAATGTTCAACGTTTCTGAAAGCTGCATCACAGAAAGTTATTACATGAAATTGTTACTAATACACTGCCTGATGCTTAAGACATCATTTTACAATGTTTTAAAGAGGTTTTTTATATCATTTCATGGAGGAGGGACACATAGTATAGTAGGGCCAAATAAAACCCAAAGAAACCCCTATTTTACCATCAGAAGACACGTGTTGGTCCCTGGTGGGTCTGGGCAATAAATAAAGTGGCTGTATTCGTATTTTGTAGTGGGAGGCCTAGTTCCATTCACCACCACTTTATAGAAATGTGTTGGTAAGTTTCTCTACAATTAAATATTTCACTATTTTATTAACCAGCTTACCTCCTTAGCAGGTCCTGGAAGTGTTTAGCCCAAGATGTTAACGTAAAAGTGCATGTATTTGTAGATAAAATTGTAAATATAGCGCAGTAATAAGGACAGACTGCTACTCCTGTGACACCTCATATATGGACCACAGGGACTAGCGAAGATTTCTCTCACTACGTAAAGGAGGATATTACTAACTTATAATAACGTTAAAAACTCAAATAAGTCTATAGAATTATACCAAAGAGCCCAAAAGTTGCTCTCCTTCATCTGACTCCCTCAGAAAAACACACGACCGGGTGAAGAGTGAGGAAACTTGACTGTCATCCAGAACGCCACTCTAAGCCAATCAGATTCAAACACAGCCGTTCGGGGCGTTACGTAGACACCAATAGACCAATGAGATCAAAGAAGGGCGGGGCAACGCGAGTGCAGCCAGCACCTGTCCCAAATACAGCCCTTTCCCTCTCCACGTGTTTACTGGGCTGTGTTCCAATCGACACACTTTCTGTCCGTCTTCACAATGAATAACTCCGCTGGAGCCTTCTCTTAAGACATAGTATCCTTCATTACGGCAAATGATCTGT
>JBBPCX010024345.1:0-16600 GCA_037974365.1 Hydrocynus forskahlii | reverse complement strand
GTGTGTGAGAGTGTGAGAGTGTGAGAGTGTGAGTGTGTGAGTGTGTGAGTGTGTGAGAATGTGTGTTTATGTGTGTGAGCCATTATAGCTGATAGATGTGGACGTTTCAGCTTCCTCATTCACATGCCGTCAGCATCCACAGTGACCTCATACTTAAACAACACAGCACTTTCACTGGGCTGGGAATGATGGGCTGTTTTTTGCTGGGAATATTGCTATTTGTTGGATAATGATTGGTTGATGTTTGCCAGGAAATGACTGGTAGGTATTTGGGTAATGATGGGGAATGTTGGTTCGTTATTTGTTTGGGGAATGGCGAGTTGTTATGGGGTTGCTGTTTTTGAATCCTGGTGCCTAAAGTAATAAATCTCCAGCTCCTCCAGGCCTGAATGAGTTTTATCCAATAAAAACATGGGGTCGGTTTCCCAGACAGGGATTAAGTTTAGTCTTGGACTACACTTTCCTTTTCAATGGAAAATCTCTATTCACAGCATTTAGTAATCCAGGACTAGGCTTAATCCCTGTCCGGGAAACCGACCAATGAGGTTTAGGACCTCCACAACCGGAACATTCAGGAACAACGTTGCTTTAGATAAATAACATGTTTACAGAAGAATAGAATTGACCTTTAGCAATTATTATTTCAGATTTTCTGGTCCAGCTCTGATAGAATCTCCTCCAGGAACAAACAGGCTCACATGCTTGTGATTTCACCTTGACCACAGCAGCTCCATTACAGCCCCTGAGTGAATGTAGATCACTGTGCTATACATCTAACCAGCCTCCGTATCACACCATGTGACAGACGCGGCTGTGAGCTATGAGAGAAGAGCGTTTGAAGGTCACTCAGGAAATGCCTGACTGCATTACTCATTAACAATGGCCCAGAGTGACCAGGGAGAAGCTGAGTGTGTACCAGAGTGTTAACCTGTGAGATGTAATGACGCTGTACTGCCTGATAATGTTGTCTTCCATGAGGTTTGGTCAAGCAGATCATAACAAATTGGCATCATTATCAATTAACCTCCCTCCTTTACACTTTGAATCGACTGCGTTTAGTGCTTCGGTTTTCTCCTTCAGACCGAATGTTACTCCGTAGATAAACGCTCGTTGTTATGACGTGTTCCAGAAAAAAAGATCCTGAAAACTGAAAAAAAAAACACCAAAGCCACTGACCTCCTCCCTCATCACATAACACAAAGCTGAACTGGAGCTGCTGTGCCATAATGTCTGACGACCACACAGATTTAAAGCCTCTACAAATTTACAGGACATTCTGACAGCTTCAGTCACAGTTTTACAGAGTAACAGCAGATGAGTTTCTGGACCTCCACATTTCGTCTACTGTGGGATGGATATGCTACGGATTTTTAATAAGCAGAGAAACATTACAAGAAATCATTAGAAATACTTAAATGTAACTGACTTTTCAATATTTTATAGTCTATAGTAACAAATAATTCAGCCACAAAGATTCAAACTATTGGTTTTGAAGAGACACATAATGTCTGTCTTTGCACACAATTCCTTCTGGTTTACATTGGACAGAATTAAACTATTCAATAGGATAGCAATCCCAAGCATCTTCAAAATTGTGCCAAAATTATATCCGATCGACAGAAAAGCAGAAAGTTTAGAGAATGATGTATTGGCCTCCCTAGATCTCCAGATCTCCCATTGAGCTGCAGGGATGAACTGGACCCACAAGTTCCAAATGAGCTCCAGCAAATCAGACAGAACCGTTTGCTGCTTGAAAAGGTGCTGGGAGTGTTTGGACACAAGTTACTTCCAAAAATTGCCTGAAAGTCTGTGCTGCTAGGCAAGGGGGTTATTTTGATTAAACTTGTGATAAACTTTCACATCCATTAAACAACTGCACAGTGTAGTTTGTTACACTTCCAGTCAGTTACATTTGTTTTGTCATGTTGGCTCGGGGAAGGAGGACACAAATGCAGGAGTTAACAGAACTCAACAGTCAGGTACAGTCACTGGATCGCAATGAACTTGGGAGAACAAAACACAAGGAGAGTCTCTCTCTCCGAATCACACTGAAGGGACCCGTTCAGCGCAGAATGGACCCACTGTCCTATTACACACTGTCTCGCCTGCCCTAGGGAGCTCGGAGACACATGACCGGATCGCTAGGGAATGCATGTCGGTGACCGCACGCCAACTTCTGGATCGGCTGGGTCTTTTAACAGACAAACATGAACACAAGGACCAATCACAGACCAACACTTATCCTTGAACGAGCAATCAACACAAGACACCTGGAAACGCAAGGAAAACAGATCGGGATCAGGGGAAACATGAGGGCTGACAGGACGCACATACCTCACATGCCAGGACAAACCATGACGTAGACAGATGGGTGATGTGACAGGGAAATCCCCAGCTCAGAACTCCGGCTTGGCAGAGGCAGCACGGATGTGACGTTTTAAATATTTCTAATGTTTTCTTGTAATAAAATTTTGAAAGAGCAGTGTAACATTTAATTTTTAAAGTTATGAGAGTAAGCCCAAACTTCTAACATGTAGTTGACAATGTTTCTTATTTGTTGGTGCGAGTGGTGTAAACATGAAAATGTTGTCTACATTTTGATACATATTTAAGGCAATTTTGACAATTTTCTCACAATTTCTAAATTCAGCTCCTGAGAAGTGCCTTCCCCTAATCTCAGATCTGATCCCAATTTCAGATCTTAAGATGCTCTTCCTTTTCTCTCACTGCTCTCATCTTTATTTGTCTCAGATCATCAGGCCTTCAGATAAGCCAGAAGATCCAAAAGATGACTTGGTTGTCTTATAAATGAATCTGTACAACATCTGAAATATGTGATCAAATTAAAGTTTAGACTACCAGTCACTGTTTTGAGATCCAGACGGTTGTTGAAGAGAAGAAAACTGGGAATACAATGAGAACAGTAAAAGAACTTCTGTCTTAAGTTGATTTTTTTCTTTAGCTCCAAACTGTGGCCAGAAGCACAGACTAAAGTTATTTTTGACCAAAGTTGCTTCAAAAGCTGGAAAGAAAGTCTGTAAGTATTGGATTTATTCCTAGGTGCCGTCATTAAAACTGTCACTAACAAGACAAATAAGGCCTTAACGAAATCAGCTATGGCAAAGGAACAAAGAGAACGTGCTCTGTGACTTTATGTGTCCCCATACTTTCGACAGGTGACTTCATTTTAGAAAAAACTAACGTGATCCATAGCTTGTGACCTGGGCTGTGAAATGGCGTTCTGCTGAAGCTCTCAACAGGCGGAGTGAATTTCAGAGCCTAAAATAGTAGATAAACTGGGTCAAACAGGATTATGTGGAATAAGTTTGACAAATATACGTGAGTCATCAGTTCCAGCATCCAGGTTTCCCGCGGTTATAACATCATTACAGCACCGTGGCAACAGACCACGCCCACATTCCATTAGCTGCTTCCAGAAAAAAACTCTCAGTATTGGCAGACTGGGGGGAGAGAAGGGGGGAAAGAGAGAGATAGAGCTGTATTTCAGCCAGTAGTGGTGGTGCTTCTGTTTCTTTTGCTAACTGATCACGCCTTTTGTTTAAAATAAAAACTCCGCTGTGCACTCGCTCCGTTGTCTATGCATGTTTCTGGGTGTATGTTCAGGCCTCCCAGCCTGTGGGTGGCGGCCGTTTCACGGACCACTCGTCACAGTTGTTACACACAGCACGGTCATCACCTGGGTGATACGCGAGAAGTAACTTAAAGGTATGTGTCAGCAAAATTTGAAGCGCTAATACTGCTGTGAATACACGCACAACCAGACTTTTCACACCAGTAGCTATATCACTCATTATTATCAGTAACGGCCATAAAATCAGAAAATTTGAATTTATCCCCCTTTCCTTTTCTTTCTTTGTGCCGAATCTGATCCGTAATGTAAAACTCCAGTTTTGCTTTGTTCCCACACAGCAGTGGGGAGCCCTGTGAGTCACAATGACAGGCTAAACTGGGAAAACAGGGGAAACGATCAGTCTTGTATTCTCAATGTTACTTTAATGTTTAGACATCAACAAACCTAGACATCAACAGGCCTCAATCAAAATGCTGCCGGAGTTCTAACCAAAACCAAGAAAAGAGAGCACATCACTCCAATCCTCAGGTCCTTGCACTGGCTCTAACTTCAGTACAGAATTGATTTTAAAGCATTACTCCTTGTGTAGAAGTCACTTAATTGTTTGGGTCCTAAATACACATTTCAAGTATGATATGTTTGAAGTATATAATCCTCTTAGATCTGCAAGAGCTGGTGAAAAGAGCCAAAACTACACATGGTGAAATGGTGTTCAGTCACTGTGCAGCTCACTGCTGGAACAATCTGCCCATCAGTATCAGATCTGCACCAACTGTAGCTTTAAAAAGCTGCTAAAAACTGCACTATTCTCCTCGACCTTCTTTTTAACATTTGCACTTCTACTGCACTTTTAATTTTCTTTTAGTGATTTTCTGTATTATCGATGTGTTCTTTTATATCTTACATTATTTTATTGAAATGTATTCTATTTTATTTTGTATTCTATTTCTGTAAAGCACATTGAACTTTATTTTATTACAGATGAAAAATTTGAGAATGATGTCAGATATTTTGCTAAAAAAAAGTCGATCACGGACTCTCAGCTGAAGCTCTGCCACAGGGCCGTGTGTGTGGATGCCTTCTTTCTACTTAACCTCGGAGCACAAAAAAAGAAGATACAATCATGAGCCCTCATGCAAAAGAAAAAACAGAGTTGTGTGTGTTTAGTTTCAGTAAAACCCTTTGATTTTATGTTTTTTTATATACGTGTGTTTGTTTCTTTGTTAACCTCAGACTGTAAATAGGTATTGGACTTTGTCGCCCCCCTCTGGTGCAAATGGAGGTTTTACCGAAGATTGCTGAAAAATACCTGTGCTTTAAATGTGCATAAAATTAATTTATGTATAATTGTTGATCATTTTCTTGATTTATTAATTTTTTTAATTAGCTTATCATCCCAGACCTACATACTTTACTCATATTCAGTATGAAGCACAAGTGTGAGTGGTGAAATATATATCAGACTCCATTATAACAGAATCACTTTTGCAAACCCTCCTCTAACCTGTGGTGCCCCGTAAAATGCAGTTTTTCCATTAGAGCAGTGGTGCCCAACCAGTCGATCACACAAGCACGTGTGCGCCCATTTTTCAGTGTGCAACTTATCATGTACTTATAAACATTTTGCTAACAAACATGTCAGAAGCCAAAAGATCAAAAACGTATCATTTTCATTCAGAGTGGGAAGAGGATTATTTTTTTGTTTACTCATATTCGAAGTCCATATGTCTTATATGCAATGCGAGTGTGGCTTTACGGAAGAGGAGCAATTTGGAGCGCCATTTCAAAACCATGCACAAAAGCTACGAGACAGAGTTCCCTGCTAAAACAGCCATATGCAGCCGAAAAGTGCGAGACTTGAAAAGTCAGTTAGCAGCACAGCAGTCAGTCTTTACCAAGCCCAACACCAAAAGTAGTCTGCAACGATAGCATTGTATCGTATTAGTCACGTTGTTGCTAAACACAGGAAATCTTTCAAGGACGGTGAAGTTGTTCAGAAGCATTTGTAGAGGCACTCTTCACTGGCTTTAAAAACAAAACGGAGATCATGGCTGCTATTAAGGACACGCAGTTATCTCGGAGCATCATTACACGCCGATGCAAAATAATGGCAGAGGATGTCGAGGAGCAACTGAAAAAAGACTTTGACGTGTGAGTGTTTTTCTCTCCAGTTTGATGAGGCGACTGATATGATGGATGTGGCACAGCTTTGTGTGTTTATCAGAAAGGTTTTTGGAGATATGAGCGCCAAAGAAGAGCTGCTGACCATTTTACAGTTAAAAGAACACACCAGAGACAAGATATTTTCCACACTTTCATGGAATTTGTTAATAAGAGCCGGTTGCCCCTCTGTAAGCTAATTTCCATCACAACTGATGGTACCCCAGCAACGGTTGGCCGCACTAGTGGGTTCATCGCATTTTGAACAAAAAATGTGAACATTTCCCAGACTCCCTTAATTATCATTGTATAATTCACCAGCAAGCATTGTGTGGCAAAATCTTAAACATGAAAGAAGCGATGGATGATGCCATGAAGATTGCGTGTTCTGTTTGGGCCAGGAGTCTGCAGCGAAGGTTATTCCATGCTCACTTGGAGGAGACAGGGGAAGAACACACAGACCTGCTACTGTACACAGATGTTAGATGGCTAAGCAGAGGTACAATTTTGAGTAGATTCACAGAGTTGCTGCCTGAAACAAAAGATTTCCTGAAACGTTCCAAACACACAGAATATGCACAGCTAGAGAACTAGTGGCTTTTGGATTTAGCTTTCCTGACAGATCTTACTGAACTGCTCAATGAGATTATCACACTGCAAAGTGACATTGAAATGAAATCCAGGGCAACACCTGGGATGAATGGAGAGTTCTGGAACTTAGTTGCTGGAACAAAAGTATCCCAACCCCAGAAAGTGTGCCTTGAACTTGACTGTACGTTTTGGATCAACCTATTTATATGAGTCTACTTTCTCTTACATGAAAATCATCAAGTCAAAGCACAGATCCACAATGACAGATGAGCATCTTGTGTCCTGCCTAAGACTTGCAACAAACTCCTACTGCCCTGAATATGAGCATCTAGCTGCATCTTCCCAGTGCCAGCAGAAAAGTGTTAATACATTTATTTCCAATTTGGAGCATTAGCTGGATTTGTCTGGATTTGCTGTGTGCATGTCAACTATGTAGAAAGGCAATAGAGTAATAATAGAGTAATAGTAAAAGAGTAATAGCTATGGCTCCCTGTTTGTACTGGTAGATCTCGGCATACTGGCCACTTGAAAAGTAGATCTTGACTTAAAAAAGGTTGGGCACACCTGCATTAGAGTATTTATTTGAGCTGAACAAAACAGGTAGTACATTATTTTTCTCAAAATGGCTTTGTTAACCATCTCCATAGATCTGCCAAGACACACAAAGGTGTCTGCCTGTGTGTGTCTGTGCGTGTGTGTACTTTTCTGTAATTTGTAAAAAACAACCCTGCATCCCACCCTCACTCACTCACACACACACTTTACCCAAGATATGTTTGGTGCCTAAAGTTATGTTTCTAACAAACAATGGAAGCTTATACTGACCAATTAGCATGGTGCTAACTGCATGTATAAATCATTGCACATTAGCCTCAAGAAATGTCACGTATTTTCCAAAATTATCTAAACATTCAGGGTCGGTTTCCCAGACAGGGATTAAGCCTAATCTTGGAAAACCCTTTCCTCTTCAGTGGAAAATCTCTATTCACAGCACTATGTAATCAAGGTCTAGGCTTAATCCCTCTCCAGGAAACCGACCCTCAGTGTTTTTGACTCGTTCAGAGAGAATCTGGTGTGAAATGGCTCACGGTAGACTCATTACAATGTTGGTGAATGGAACCAGACCTCTCTAACACAAATACTTTATTCAATATCAACCCCCATTGAAGCTTTGAGTGTCTCCGAGTGTTTATATGGATGTCGATGATGGTAAAATAGTGGCAAGTCTGAACTAAATCAGGTATCTTTGGTGCATATATGCCTCCACCATGAATTAGTTTTTGTTTTAGGACCAAAAGCCTCTCAAAACTCTGATAAAACAACGTCTCAGGCATCATGCGCTGCAACCATAAGCATTTCAGGGAATAACTTCCTATGAGGGAGATTTTGGAGGCAGATGTCTTGTTCCATTCACCACCATTTTAAAGAATTCTGACTTGGTGAGTTTCCCCAGAATGTATTGTTTCACACGAAAGCCACCCTGAACCAACTCTGTTCACATCTTAAACAATTCACTCTGGGGGAATTTGGAAAAAATTGATCGAATTCCTTTTCAGGGTTCCTCTAATATACTTGCTTATATCTATATAATTAGATAAAATATGGGACGTCTAAAAACAATCGAGGCAGCCCCGTTACACGTGAACATTGTCACTGCTTTTGTTATGATTTAGGACATCAAACATGTCTTAAATCATATCAACAGTCGGGATGTGGGGGTGGTCTGATATGGCTTTTGGCCAAACTGTCATTAATAACGAATAATTAATAACTGTCCCAGTGCAGCTGAAGGTCCAAGCTGTCCAGAAAGTCTGTGGAAAACACACTGCTGGCTGCATGTCCATTCGGTGCCGCCATACCCGATGTCTGTCCACTCAAGGCAACCGTACATGGCCCATCTCCTACGGACCCGCCAATGCCCAGGTCCAGCCAGTCCATGGAATCCATGGCAGATTCGGCAAGTTCCAGCCCAGTACGACTGGAGCTCAGTCCAAATTCGTACGTGTCCATGGGAGATGGGGGGTGGTCCAGGATGGTGGGTGTGTTCAGTAACTGGCTGTGAAGTTCATCAGTCAAAGCCACGTGACCTCCAGGCTCCTCACCTGTAAGGGATTTTCCAGTGGTGCTTTCTAGGAAATCCTCCAGACGCCCCTTTATTTTGCTGCTGTTCCGAGACTCCTCGCGAGCTGGAGGCTCCTCTGATGATGCACCAAGGGGCGTGTCAGGGAAGGATGGAGTGGGTGGGGAGAGGTGGAGAGGAGAGAGGCTTGGGGAAAGGGTCGGGCTGCTCCCATGAATGCAGGACAGAGCAGGATCTGGCGCTGGTTTGAAGTTTCCCGAGATTTCTGCAAAAACAGATGGACAAAAATTGAACACATGAGGAGAACCATAAACAAATGCAAGACCTGCTGTTTGCAACTTACCACCGCTTTGAACAAGGATATCAAACAGGTCGTCAATCTTCTGTGTGCGCCCATTTTTCTGCAAACACATTTAATCACACGTATTAATTCTGGAATTTTGAAATAAATTATAAAAGATTAAAATAATATTAAATAATAATGTTTTTTCAGCCAAAAAATCACAATCGTCAAATACTACTACAGGGAGTCCTCGAGTTACAACAGTCTGGAGATGCGACGCTTCAAGTTTACAATGCTCACTCCCACTCCCACTCGGCTTACACCGTTAGCTTTGTACTTACGGACTACAAGGCCGAACTAGTCTGGTTGCGCGCGGCAGAAGGATACACAGTAACGCGGCGCATGAGTGAGGGAGTTTTTCCTTTTTTCTGTTGCTTAGTCATGTTTTTATGATTTTACAGCTGTGTTAGAATCTAGCCTACGTGTCGAACTGATCTGTGTCGTAACTTGAGGACACCTGTACTACTACTTAATAATAATAGTATTAATAATATGTAGAAATTTGTTTTTCCTGAAGAAATTGCAGAGCGCTTGTGTAATATATTCCCTGGTGGAGTCCAGTTCTGTGTTGTTAATAAATACGTCCGTGGTTGCTGGGGTGTAGCTGTTTGCTGTGGTATCTCCAGTGGTTTATGGAGTAGCTAAGAGGTTGATATTGTAATGAAGATGGTTGCTAGGGTGTTATGTGGAAGTGATGTGGAAGGGAAGTGATACGAATGAAGCAAAGACGGAAATAAGGATTAGGAGTGAAAGGTAAAAGAGGAGGAGGGAGTGAGGGGGTACAGATGTTACCTTTCGACGTGAAGCTGGTGTGGAGTTTAGTTTAGATGAGGGATGGGTGAACAGGGCGTGCTGATCTACACCCACACACACCTCCTCCTGACAGCGAGAAAGAAGGATGAGTGTGTTACAAGAGATGGAGAAATGGAGAAAATGGAGGACTATATGAGAGAGGAGCTGGATTGGTGTTAATTGACACAATTACAGAATAATTAACACTGGAGAGTAATGGTTAGTCTCAGGATCCTGGGCTGAAAATCTGCAGTGGGACAGCAGACATTCCGAATGGAAATAACAGGGACATCAGACATGAATGGTATTTTGATGCTTGGATTACAAAAAGGGTGCTTCATCTTATTTACAAAGGCTCTAGGTTTATATTCCAGCAAAACAGGAGCTCACATGATCAGCTCTCTGAAAACTGAGACCAGCTGATTAAACCAGTGGAAACAGTTAGGTTCCTGCTTGTTTACCAGTGGTGCTGAATGCTGTGTGGTTGGAACACCTTTATCTAAGTATCTTTTTAAGGTAATATGAGTTTTAAGGCAGCCTGTGCACTAACTTTTTCAAGTTAAAGCACATTTTATGCCATTTTGTTTTTAAATCATTTTACAGATGTGTGTAAATCTGGCATCAGGAGCCTTGCACAATACTCTTATTGTTGTGGAAAAGTCTGCTTGTCTACCCAGGAATCAAACCTTGTGTTTACATGTTTACTGGAACAAAATTGCTGCTGCTACAAAATGCCAATAATAATAATAATCATAATAATAATGATCATAATAATACTACTAATAATAACAGTAACAATATTACACACCTGGTGCATCTCACCTATGTCAAAAACACATCGCAGAATTTGTCATTCTTACCATTTGATGTGTGGAACAGCGGATGGGGTCTTTAACGGTCTTCGCTGTGTTGAAAAATGGCTGGACGTGGGACGGTGAACAGAAGGAGGATGAGCGTGATTTCATGTGAGGGGCCGAGCCCAGTTTCTCAGGTTTCAGCACCTGAAAGCATCAATCACAGTTAGCAAGGCTAATAAGCATGTCATGCTAATAGCGCTATGCTAATAAGTCGGCAGAATGAATGTGCTCACCTCATTAGGGACCGCCAAGCTAGTAAGGCAATTCAGTGAAACCACCCCTATCCCTAATTCAGCAGTGCCCACCACCATGACACATATTATCATTTTAATTAGTGTAATTATAAGCTCCATTACAGCACTCAGTTGTCTATCAGTGATGTTTAATGGGCTTTCATTTACATGATTAATTAATGTGGCTGTGACTCAGGACAACTTCCCCCCTCATTATTTTCCCTCACACGGCACGCTGACCACACATCTCACAATATTGTTTTTCATCAATCACAAAATTACCTCTGTGCGCTAATGATGAAATGTTAATACTTAATAAATGCTATAAGTGTAGGCTGAAGTTTCCTTCAGTGTCCCTGAGGAAGATTGAACTGCTCACAACAGCCTTTTATTTGTCTCATCTTCTTACTGGGAGATTATTGAAGTTTGACTCGTTTCTTCTAAATCCCCTTTTAGGAGAAATAAGGAGTGAAAGAAAAAAAATAGTTTAATATAGAGGTTCTTTTACTGCTCTCATTAACTTCCCAGTTTTCTTCTCTTAACAACCTTATGGATCTCAAAACTATCTGACTTTGGTAGTTAAGACTTGAATTTGATCACTAAGATGAATTTCAGATGAATTTCATTTATAAGATGACCAATTACCTGCAGATCTGATTATAAATAAAGATGAAAGCAGTGATGAAAAGAAAGAGCATTTTAAGATCTTAAACTGGGATCAGGCTGAGATTAGAGGATGTCTTTTTCTCAGGAGCTGAATTTACGCAGTGTGAGAAAATGGTCAGAACCTCATACTGGTGTTAGGGTTAGGGTTAGGGTTAGGGTTAGGAGAAACAGGCTTTACAAAGAAGAGCCTTATTCTGAATTTTCCTTTCCTCCCTCGGGGAACTCATCTAAAGAAGCAGCCTCGGTTATTCATACCACACAAAAAACACATTTTCCTTCAGATTTCAGAATTATTCTTTTGTAAGGAGCTAAACTGTTGCCCTACTGATTTTTTCATCTGTGCTAATATCTCTTTTTTGTACTTCTCCCAAGTACTGCTGCTTTTATAGTGGTCGATGCTAAGATGCTACTAGGTTTACAGTGTTGACGTTGTTAGCATGCGTGGTGTTTCGTTGAGCTGCTGAGTCCAGTCCAGTGTATTAAAAAAGTTGATGGACAGACATGGACAGATGTGCTTCACCTTTTTTAGTGGCTGTTTGCAGATTGTCTGCTGTTTTGATTGGACGTCGCTGTTGGATGCCTGAGGCGCTGATTGGCTGATCAACTTGCTGGGCGTGGACTTTTGTCTCTGAAATGGACACAACCAGAGACGTCACAGAACAAAATGGAAAACAGGAGATTTTATTGAGTTGGCATGATTTAGCCCTCGTACCTGCGAAGTGACCCGACTGATCGCTTTTGCCTGAGGGCTGGCACTGGCTCGATAATCTGCGCTGTGACTGGCCGGCTTCTGCAGAAAGTGGTTGCCATTCCTGTCCGTCATTAGACTTTGGGTGGAACTGGATTTAGGGCCGCTCCGTGGGACGGAGGAGACACCTGATCGCTGGCTGATGAACAGCTGAGACACCTGTGAAGACATTTGACATTCATTCATTTTTCATTCATTCAGTTTCTGTAACCACTTAATCCTTATTAGGGTTGCAGGAACCCGGAGCCTATCCCAAGGCCAATAGGCGCGAAACAGCGACTCACTCTGGATGGGGCGCCAACCCACCACAGGACGTTTGACCAAGTTTTTTTATTAACACCCAAACTGTCTCATCCAATTTAGTCTCAAATTCCACCTGCTAGTTAAGACTCTCCCAATCAAACAAAGCTACTAAGCTGGCAGGGTGAGGATAAACAAGTCCTTCTTATGAACCTCTCATGACGTTTCACCACATGCAAAAAACCTCAACATGCTTGGAGGAGAAAAGAGTAACTGCCAATTCTGTTACAGCTAACAGGCGCCCATGATGTAGCTCTGTAGCTCTGACCGGCTTACATACTACATTTAGCCTTAGTTTTTATTGCTATTTATTTTAACTTCAATTGATATTAAATAATATATAAAGCTATAATACATCTTCGGCTAATAAACTGCTAATAAGTTTATTGCAGTTTCATGGATCAACTCAGGGGCCCATTTGACTACATACTGTCTCAAAGTTTCTGTTTTTTGTAGATTGACTGTATATTTATATTGAATTGCTGATGATGATTTGCGCAAAATCACTTTCCAGCATTCCACCTGACTGCTGATGCAACAATTATTAAAAATTACACTTGTACTAAATTGCACAATTTTCTTCTAGTTTAGAGTTTAGGTGCAGTATCTTATTATGTGCCACACCACTGATCTGATACGGATACCCAGATACTGTAAATACTCTGTATTTATTTATATTTGGTAAATGCCCTGTATTTATTTATATATTGTAAATACTGTGTATTTATTATTGTGTAAATGCCCTGCATTTATTTAGATACTGTAAATGCCCTGTGTTTATTTAGATACTGTAAATGCCCTGCATTTATTTAGAGACTGTAAATGCCCTGTGTTTATTTAGATACTGTAAATGCCCTGTATTTAGTCACGTTAAATACCCTCGTCTTCTTTAGTTGACACACTGTAGGAGAGCTGACCTGCCGGGAGTTTGTGTGGCCGTTTTGCGGTTTGGTGTTTTTTTTGCGTCTGTTTGGTGTTTGTTTGTGCAGGCTAAGCTGGTTCTGCTGCAGGACAAGCTCCTCCAGTCTGTCCTGGTGCTGCTGCATCTCCTCCACTTCCTCCATGGGGATGTCCTGAGGCTCCTCCTTCACTATGATAGGCGGGTGTGGCCTGCAGGCCCCGCCCCCTGCCTGCCTGTCCTGTAGCTGCGAGCGCAGTCTCTCCACCTGCCGCTGTTTCTGCTGCAGCAGGCGCGTCAGCTCCGCAATGCGCCGGTCCTTCTCCCGCAGATCTCGCTCCTTATCCACGGGAGGTGGGGGGGAGGGGCCACGGGCAGCTCGGGGCGGGGCCGGGGAGGGGTCATCCGGAATGTAGACGGTGGGCGAGCTGGGGGGCGACGGCTGCAGAGAGAGCTGAGTCAGAGGAGAACTCACCTGGAGGAGAGAGAGAGCGAGATGGAGAGAGGGGGGACAGAGAGAGAGACAGTGAAACAGAGGTAAGGAAAGAACAAGGTCACTTTTAGGAAAGTTTTTTTCTGTTTGAAATGCAACAATTCCATTAATGACAAAAACTAAATTATCCATTACTCTTTTCTGATGTGTGCATATCACTGTATTATATTAATATTATTGTAATATTTTTATTGAAAGAAATATGTATATTTTTAGCTTATTGGCGAGATACATTTATACATACAGTCGTGGCCAAGCATTTCAGAAGTTTAAAAGGCTTCTATGGACAGTTATATCAAGTTTATGCAAAATATTTGCAGGGTTGGCTCTTCTATTTCAAGACCTCTGCAATTTGCCCTGGCTTGCTTTCAGTCAACTTCAGAGCCAAATCCTGACTGGTGGCAACCCATTTTTGCATAATAAAAACTTGGAGTTTGTCAGAATTGGTTGCTTTTTGTTTGTCCATCCGTCTCTTGAGAATTGACCACAAGTTCTCAATGGCATTAAGGTCTGGGGAGTTTCCTGGCCATGGGCCCAAAATTGTTTTGTTCCCTAAGCCACTTAGTCATCACTTTTGCCTTATGGCACAGTGCTCCATCACGCTGGACAAGGCCATTGCACTTCACCAAACTGTTCTTGGATGGTTGGGAAAAGTTGCTCTCAAAGGAAGCCTTGTTCCCGCAGCTGACCCATTTTTAGGAGACGTGCTTGCTTGATTTTCTTGGGTGCCCTGAAGCCTTCTTCACAACAACTAAACCTCTCTCCTTGAAGTTCTTGATGTTCTCAGAATACAGAATGAAGTTCGGTTCTCAGAAAATATATATATTTGAGGAAAAACAGGGACAAAATTATGGCTAATATTAGGAGTAATAAAACAATGACCCTGAAACCACAACAGAACCATAATGAGTGTAAAACTGAATGTACCATTTCAAAAGCATCTCCACTACAGATGTGGCCATCCAGGCTTGGCCCAGCCAATGAACGCTCAGAGTGGGCAGGTGACAGAGGAGGGCAGGAGCTACAGCCCCCAAATTGCATCATTTGAGGCTGTGCTGCAGGTGGAACTCCGCCCCCTCCCAGAGTGGCGACCAATGGAAGAGCTGCCACCACCATGCTGCTGTTCCCTGGTTGGTTGAGGATGGTGGTTGACGCTAGTGGTTGGACAGTCTGCTGCTGTGGTGGTGGTGGGTGGGGCATGCTGGTGCTACAGGCTGCACCTCCTGGAGTGCTGGAAAGATCACTGCTCTCGTTCTGTTCGTGGAAGTTTCTGAGACGCTCTATAAGGTCATGTTTGGTCCCGGAGACGGTGAGGGCACGGATTTTGAGCTCATGCTTCAGTTCTGCCACCTGCACAACAAAGACAAAAAAAAAAGTCAAGTTATAAATGGTCTTGAGCTCTATTTTCATTATCTAAAGCCAAGTACAAGGTGCAAGGCACAACTGACAGTTCTGGGCGTGTCCAAATCAATTTAGCTATTTTTACAGCAGAAAAAATAGACTTGCCACCTGCACAAGACGCAGAAATGCCATCCCAACTCTCATTACTCAGAGGTGTGTTTTGGGTGTAAGATGCAATCAGCCAATCAGAACGCCTCGTCACCTCACCTTTAAAAGGCAGAGGCAGAGCTGTGGAGGATTGCTGTTATAAGGGCGTGTTTACCTGACTGGTTTTCGGATAAGGAGACAGACCATCGCACATCACTGCCTCTCTATTCACATTTAACTTTTCGCTCCACTTTTTACATAATGTTCTGATGAACACCCTCATCTTGGGGTGTTTAAATACCCATCAAGCAGTCCATCAATGCATAATTCTGATAATGCACTCCAATGATATTTTAATGACATGGTTTATTGCTTACTTAATGTTTTAGTGTTGTTTGATCAAAGAAAGTACCAGTTGTACAGTAAAACTTATTTAAATGAAATGAAATAAAGTAACCAAACACCATTCGTGCACTTTGCTTGTGAGCGTTGTGCATTGCGCTTTCCACCAGTCCAAAATAGGGCCTTTATTTCAACAGTCATTTTATAGTATCTATAGTATTTGTATTCACCTCTCTTGCTGACCACAGGACGAAAGGTCATGTTTAAGGGTTAAAAGTGCTGTGACTAACCTTTAGCTCATCCAGGTTGGGGGGCAGGGGTGGGATATTAATATTGATGAGTGTGTGATGGTTCAGACTGTTTGTGCTGCTGGATGACAACTGAGAGACTGGAGTTTTCGTTGTAGATGAGGCGCTGATTGAAGAAGCCTGTTGATCCCCTGGAGGCCTGAATGAATACAATAGTTTTCAAAATGTTCCATACAAACAAAACAGCATTTTAAAGCAGTTGTTCATCAGTGAGGAGGACTGTACAGTGGTTGGTCAGTGAGGAGGATGGTACAGTGGTTGGACAGTAAGTTAGATGGTACAGTGGTTGGACAGTAAGTTAGATGGTACAGTGATTGAGCAGTAAGGGGGATGGTACAGTGGTTGATCAGTAAGGGGGACGGTACAGTGGTTGATCAGTAAGGGGGATGGTACAGTGGTTGGTCAGTGAAGAGAACGGCACAGCGGTTGGTCAGTGAGGAGGATGGTACAGTGGTTGGTCAGTAAGTTAGATGGTACAGTGGTTGGTTAGTGAGGAGGACGGTACAGTGGTTGGTCAGTAAGTTAGATGGTACAGTGGTTGGTTAGTGAGGAGGACGGTACAGTGGTTGATCAGTAAGGGGGATGGTACAGTGGTTGGTTAGTGTGGAGGACGGTACAGTGGTTGATCAGTAAGGGGGATGGTACAGTGGTTGGTTAGTGTGGAGGACGGTACAGTGGTTGATCAGTAAGGGGGATGGTACAGTGGTTG
>JBBPCX010024325.1:0-16601 GCA_037974365.1 Hydrocynus forskahlii | reverse complement strand
CACACACACACACACACACACACACACACACACACACACACACACACACACACACACACACACACACACACACGTCCTTTTTATCTGAGATATATCTGAGCTTATATATATAAGCAACATGCAACAAGCAAAAGTAACTGCATTTTTGCTTTAAATATTATGTATTAATCACGGCATTGAACTGTAAGACCATTAACTGTACAGTAATGAACAGAAATATGATGCACTACAAACAGACACAAAATGGTGATAGTTGTACCATGAATTGATTTTCATAATGGTCAGTTACTTGCGTTTTCATAACTCTGAATCACTGATGTGCATGTTACACATTCCATTTCAAAGCATTTGATGTAACCATATTCTCTCTGTATTTCCTTAGGTGCTGGGAGAGTACACCTGCTTGAAGGAGGATATGGAGCAGCTGGAGGTCATCAGGCTGTTGAAGAAGCTGCTAGTGCAGAAAGGAGTGAGCTCAGAAACTAAGAGCTGGGTGCTGTCTGGCCTTATCAAGTTGTGTAAAGGCCCAGGGTGTGGGGAGCTGGCGCTGGAGCTGGCTGAGAGCCTGTCCTCCTCTCTGGACACGGTGCTCCGGCAACAGGCCCAAGAACTGCGCCTGCTCAGCCAGGACTCACAGCTCCACGTTCGAGTACTGCCTTGTGCAGCCTCCTGGGACAGTCTGGAGGTAAAGAATGGAATTTTGTAAATTCCATGCACATCCTATTCAACAGAGACAAAAAGAAACATATAACATGTTTATTCACTTTGAACATGATTATTTGCTGCAGCACATTGGTAATTGTTTATTTTGTTTTTAAACAGGTGGACTCCTCTCTGTCTTTCCTGGACAGTTTTGTATCGGAGGCTTTAGCTGCAGGAGCTGCTCCATATAAATCACCCCACCAGAGACAGGAGGAGCTGACTCAGCAGAGAGGTACTACCATGTGATTTCATGAATGTCCTGATGGACCTTAATGTCCTGGTGGTCCTTAATGGACATTTTATGTTTGTCCACATATGTTATATATCTTCATATATATCTGTGGTGTTGCTACATGTGCTATATGGCCAAAAGTATGTGGACCTGACCACCTTTCCACAAGATTTTGGGGAGTGGTTGTGGCAATTTTTGCCATTTCAGCAAAAAAAAGAGCATTTGAGATATAATGCACTAATGTGGCTCATAATCCAATATTCAGATTTGTTATTCAGAGATATTATTCAGAGATATTATTCAGTTCTGGAGTTCTTCCACCCCAAACTTGTCAAACAATGTCCTTATGGACATCATTTCATGCACATGGCCACTGCCATGCTGGCACAGGAATAGTGTTCCCCAAACTGTTGCCACAATGTTGGAAGTGCATAACTGTACTAAATTTCTTTATTTGCTGTAGCATTAAAATCACACTTCACTGGAGCTAAGGGTCTGAGCCCAACCCTAGAAAAACAACACGCTATTTTCTCTGCTTCAGCAAATTGTTTACTGTTGGCACTATGCATTAATTTAGGTAACGTTTTCCTGGCATCCACCAAACCCAGAGTCGTCCATCAAACTGCCAGATTGTGAAGTGTGATTTATCACGTCAGAGAATATTCCCACTGCTCCATAGCCCAGTGGTAATCTGCTTTATGCCGCTCCAGGATGCTTAGCGATCTCAGGCTTATGTGCTGCTGTTTGGCCATAGAAACTCAATTCACAGAACCCATGCACAGTTCTTTTGGTGACTGTGTGAAATATGATTGGGACTTCAGAGTTTGTCCTTTTTAGGTGCTTCTGTTATGTCTTCTTCCTCTGTTTTGCTGTGCGGATATTGTCTAGTCATCAGATACAGTGGACACACTGACACTAAAAATGAATCCTTACTGAGTGCTTTTTTTTGGGGGGGGGAATCTGCATGTTTTTAGACACGCCTGCACCCAAGGCCATCTAGCCAAGACTTTACAGTGGGCAAGGTAACCTTGGGATCATGTGTGGCTGCTCCAGAGTGTTCCTTTCTACTGACAGTGCCTTTTTGTGGAGAGTGCACAAGCTGTGTTGTTCACCTGTGTCAGCAAAGGGTGCATCTCATTGTAGCTGAATTACTCTAGGCTTTTAAAAAGCTATAAATCTCAGTTGGACTTTAAGTGTTACATCTGGTAACTGAATGTGAGATAATACTGTATTTAATGCTTCTTTCTCTCTGGCTCTCGTTAGCGCTGAGTTTGGAGCCGTATGGACTGTCTCTGCCGGTGAGTCTGTCATCCTGCTCTCTTACAGACAGACAGTCTCCCACTCTCCTCTCCACGAGCTCTGGTCTCTCTGGCAACAGCACCGAACCGTCCCTAAAAATAGGGTAGGTATAAATCAGCAGAGGCTGAATACAGCATATATTAAAACTTGAAACATTTGTCCAGACTTGATGGACTCAGCTGCTTCCATTCAGACGTCCTTTCCCTAATATGTGTTGACCTCAGGATGAGCTCAGATTGCACATTCAATCTGAGCCCACCTCCCACTTTTAATAGATTATCTGCTTACGTTTTTTCTCTTACTATACAGCTCCAGAAAAAAAATAAGAGACCACTGCAATTTATTTTTAAATCAGCTTTTCCATGAGTGTGACAGCCGTTCCATGCCAGTGTCTGTTTAATTCCTACACAAGCACCTCATTCTGCTTTATGCGGGACTGATTAATGATCACCTGAACCACATCTCATATAGTGAGGAAAAACAGAAAAACCGAATATTCGGCCACCGAAATTTTTTTTTAACGTGACCGAAACAGTGATGACGCAATCAATAAGCGCAGCCTGCATGCGCCAGACTGGATTAGAGTCAGCATGTCTGCCGTGTGGGCGCATTTCGATATTTCTAAGAAAGATATAGGCTGCATGGAGTGATAACAGTGTCCGGCTTATCCAGACTTAGCATTTGAAATATGTATTGAAAGCACTACTTAATAAAGTTTCTAAAGTTAAATTTAATCCTAATTTTGGGCATTATCATATTATTTATTTTGCATTGTTTATCATTTTTATAATGGTTTGATAATTGCTATTACTGGTGCTAAGATGTATTTTAAGCTGTGCAGTCAAGGCAGGTTTTATTTGGCACTTTGGCTGATGATGGGTCATCCTGGGTCAGTTTTGTACTGAACTTACTTGACCTCAGGTCAAAACCTGATATGGTTTGGTTTGGGATTGGTTCAAAATCAAAGCTCTTAGCCTGTATTTGGCTTTGGACCAAAATAGCATCTATGTTTGTGGTTGTGATGGAAGTGGTGTGTGTTTGCAGTGCAAGCTCACTCATGCTGGATGGCGTAAAGAGAGTTTGGGGGAAGGATGGCTACCTACCTCATAAAGATCCTTCAGCAGCCCCGACTCCAGTAGAGGAGCCCAGTGATGTAGTTCAGTCCCCTCAACAGCAAGGGGCAGCAGAAACCTCGCAGCCAGAGCCTGAGCCAGAGCCTGCACAGCTGGACCAGGAGAAGCAGCAGCTGGCTTCTTCACTGTTTGTTGGACTGGGCTCTCAGAACTCTACATCTTTGGTGAGTTTATTTTATATACATAGAAAATGTATGTGATAAGTCGGTAGGGCTTTATGCTTGTGAATTAAATTGACATAAAACCTCTAAGGTACTAAAAAAACACCTATTGAAATGCATGTCTTTTCAACAGGACATTAATACAGACCAGAGATTAATACACACCAGAGAACCAAGTGTTAGGGTTTACCAAAAACTATTTGCTGTCCAAGGAATTACTTTCCTAGTTCTAAACTTTGTTGTTAGTGTATTTTCTTTCAAAAGTGGTATTTCTGTCACTAAAAAAGATTTTGGGATATTTTTAGCAAGTGGAATTTCTGTTCATCTGCAATAGTAATCAAATAGTAATCCCTTTATAATAATTCTTCAAAGCTGTGGTTAATGATTCTTAAAGGTTTGAGTCACCACTCTCTCTCTTATCGCATCTGTCTCTGTCAGTTGGGGAAAACTGAGGCTGTAGCTCCACGATTCAGAAGAAGGGCTCGTCAGCACGAGTCGGCATCATCGGCAAGCGAGATTTCCTCTGACTCCTCCCACTCCTCTCGCAGCACAGCAGACAGCTTTTTGTATGGTGGCCTGCTAGAAGAGGAGCCAGCTACACCCATACAAAGCTCATACCACACCATAAAGCCCACCACAGCCAATGGAAACCAGGACACTAGACACCACAGACAGACAGTTAGTGGCGTGGGTGAAAAAGAGTGTAGTACCCGTGTCAGTGCAAAACAGGACAAACAGTTTAAATCTTCTCAAATGTTAGGAAGTGATATGGTTATAGTGAGACCCAACAAATTGTCAGAAGAAGCCATAGTGTTGCCTCAAAACTGCAGCAAACCACCTCTGTCCACTGTCCCGAGTGGTTCTGACTCTGTGGTTCGACAGTTACCCTCTGAACTACAACAGCTGCCTCACTCTGACATTGTGAGCTTGATCTCAGACCCCCACCTGTCTGTCTCCTGCTGCCGTGTCTTTAAGGAAGATGCTCTATTACTCGTGCTCCTTCTCTCCAACCCTACAGAGGTGGCACTCCGAGATGTTGCAGTCGAGCTCAGCTGTGAGGAGCTGGAGGTATGCTATGAGAGGGGTTGTGTTACATTTGTGACACACGTTACAGAAAACATTTTAACCCAGGCTCTGTAAAATCTCATCAGTGCTAGCATATTAATTATAGCACTGTCAGTATAATCATTATTACTGAATAACAACTATATAATTTGTTACTGAGTTATATAATATTCTATTGTAATTATATTATTATAACATTACATAATGTGTAGCATCTTGTAGAATCACAGTTCTAGTTTTAAGAACATCAAAAAAAAGTATTTGTTCTGAAATAGCTATAGTCTCTCTCTGCTTCTTTACAGGTTCATTGTTTTGGTTAAGCTGAGAAATTGTTTGATATAGCAGAGTAGTTAAAATACAGGTTTAAAAAAATGGGTAGAATAGTGGTTTGCTCCAACCAAACCATTACTTAGAAAGTCTAAATTAATGAACTTTTATCTCCAACTTTTTTGATACATAGACAACAAGTCTAAGAGGAAACGTCATGGAGTGTCTGGGTGGCAGGAGTTCCTCAGTGTGTCGCTACACTTTGCTGATGGAACGACCTCACACTCAGGTGGCCTTCACTGGAACAGTCTCCTTCCAAACACAGCCTGGACACACACACACCTTGCCCTTCTCTGGCAAGCTTTCAACAGCAGACTTTATCAGGTATTGACTGTATTCTCCAGAATGCTGTCTAATATTATCTGAAAGTCTGATTTTATTTACAGCGTGACTGATAATTGGGCATTTAATCTGAGTGTGAAGTTTTTTGTTGACAGTGTGGTGTGTTTGTTATATCACTTGCCTTAACAATTTCATTCATGTTTCAAAAATGTCATGTTAATATTTGTGAAGGAAAAAGATGGGATTTGTGTTTAAATGTGTTCGATGTCTGCATTTTTCCCACAGGCCCCTGGTGCTAAGCACAGAGGAGTACGGGAAACTGTGGTTGTCCATCTCTAATGATGTAAAGCAGGATCTGAAACTCCTGACAGAAGCTGGAGATCCTCTCAGAGCCACCCTCAATGCTCTGAAGGAGAGCCTCCAGCTACATGTAGTAGACATTATTGGTGAGAACAGTTGCACTCCATCCTAACGTAACTAGGATTTATAGTGTAATATTCTCACTTGTCCTGCAAGTATTAATATGTAACATTAATATAAAAATCTGCCAGATATTATTGTGTGTTACTTATGGAAGCTATGTAACAATTTTCTAGGTTGCACCATTTTAAATGCCATATGGCTTTTGAATTGCTTTGATGTTTTAAGATGAATGGATCAATATTAACTATATAAAGTATTATTAGGAATTCCATCATATTAATACAGTTCAATGACCCATATCTATAGTCGTGGGTTCGATTCCCATGACTGCTAAGCACCTCTTGAGTGAGGTAGAATTTCATGCTGTTCACACTGTGTGCTGTGGTCTGTTCATGTATGACAGAATGGTCACTTTCACTTTCATCTTGTATTTTCAAATGGAAGTTAAACAGGCTGAATTTATTACTGAGCATATAAAACTGATATATGTAAATGACCTTAATTCTTGTTTCCATTTATTGAATGTATGGAGTAGGAACTGTTACATACTCCATCAAACTATTTTATTTTAAAAAAGCAGGAGAAATTTGGTTTTTCATGATTAGGGCCTTTGAAGAATGTTTTTTTTTCCTTCTCTTACAAAGTAGACATTGCAGAAATATGAAATGTTATCACAGTGACTGTTTATTTAATTGAAGATATTACGTCCATATTTTTGAGTTTGCTGAACCAGTCTCCTCTGCATGCAGGGTCGGAGGGTATCGTGGCCTGTCGTCTGCTCCATGGCGCCCCCTGCCTTATGCACTGTCGTGTTCACGGTGCCTCTCTGGCTGTATGGCTGCGTTCTTCTTTGCCTTTTCTGCCAGACTGCCTCCTCTACCACTGCCAGAGAGCACTGTAGGAGCACTGAGCCTCTGATGGTTTATTCATCTGCTGCAGTGTCTTAAAATCTTCCTTCTGCTAGTGATGTGAACTCACAGTGACAGTGCTGAAGTGAGGAGTCTGTCACTGTGTGATACAGGCAATGGAAGCTTCCCTGAAGTAACAACTGACTGTAAAGCAATACGTTTGTGCTGTTCCTCTGTAATGCACTGCTTTACTGTCTGAATGATTTTTTTTTTTTACTAAGTAAACTGAGTTTCTGGGTAACAGTGTAACTGTAAGACACCTCAAAAATATATTTATTGAATTTATTTTTTAACCTTTTCCTTTGTCTTTTTTTATTTCCTTCTCTGCAGTTCATCCCTTTCACATTGTATGTATGTTTTATCTGTCCTTTATATGACAAACTGAATATACCAGTGTTTAGTTTTTATACTTTTAATATAGTTTATTGTCACCATTACTGGATGAAAGTCCATTTCTTCCTTTAAAACTATTGAAAAAAGTGTTATGGAGCTGTAAGTGCACAGGCAGGCCTTTAAATAGATACATCACTATTGTAAAAGAGCCATAAAAGAAAACAGTAGTGAAACAGTACAAAAGGATACTATGAAATACATCAGTATCATGTGAATGCACATATTGAACTTATTTATTATGAAAAACACAATCGGCTGAAGAGTTAATTGTGTAATTAATATTGTGTAATCATTTGAAAGAGAAGCAACCTTTTTTTGCCTTTCATGCCCTATTTTAGATGTTAATTACTCATCCACTTGTGTTTTCAAACAGTCCAAGGGTTCCTTTATCTCAAATAATGCCATGTATTGATCTACTTAGATGAAAATGGGAAGGAAAAGCATGATGACCAAATATGTATCATTTATCCAGCTTGAATCTTTTAGACAAGGCATGGCAGTATCATCAAAAAACCAAGATTATGTATGTATTAATCCTGTTTTTGATTTCCAGTGTGTTTTCCAAAGTGGAAATAAGCCTAACTTTGATCTTACTTCTGCCTTATTAAATTATATTCGTTTTAAGCCATTTTTTTAAATGCAATTTACATGCTATTTCCCTTGATGTTCTCAGATATTCCATATTTTTGGATAAAATGAAGATCCAGTTAATCTGAAAATGACCATCAACATGCAGTTTCATACCTCAAAACAATAGGCTGTTTGTGGATGATAATAGAGTACAAAGGATGGTCAGTGATCGTAATCATTACTCCTACCCCGGCCAAAATCTTTTGACGCCTCCAGGTTAATGGTGGAAAATGCTGTTTATTGTTCCTGGACTGGGGGTGCAGTGCGTGGCATGAATCTCATGGCCAGGCTGTGCGTGTTCTCCTCCACGGGCTGCTGTGAAAGGTTGTTGGTCTGCTGGATGGTGCTGACTGTACACCCCGGCCGGGGGCACACCGTGTACCGTGACAGCAGTGTCACCAGGATGGCCTTCATCATCACCATGGCCATGTGCTTCCCCACACACGCGCGGGGGCCGCAGCCAAACGGCTGGAAGAAACGACTGGGCACCTGTGAGGAGCAGAGATGATTCTGTTGTTCTGTTTGTAAGAGTGTTATACAGAAATGCACACATATGTTGGTTAGACTTGACTGCAGGGTTAGTCTTATTACTAAAGCAGGAGAAGGGATTCGGGGGGGTATATTCTCTGTACTCTTCCAATTATTTTGCCACAGGTTAATTAAAAAAGTACTATTGTTAGAATTATATGAAAACATTCTTAGCATAAAGAATTTATCTATACGTGTATATGTGTGTGTGTGTGTGTGTGTGTACATACACTGCCTGGCCCAAAAAAAAGTCACACACTCTAATATTTTGTTGGACTGCTTCTAGCTTTGATTACAGCACACATTCGCTGTGGCATTGTTTCGATAAGCTTCTGCAATGTCAACATTTGTTTCCATCCAGAGTTTCATTAATTTGTTGCCAAGATCTTGTAGTGATAATGGAAAAGTCGGACCACTGCGCAAAGACTTCTCCAGCACATGCCAAAGATTCTCAATGGGTTTAGGGTCTGGACTCAATCCATGTGTGAAAATGATGCCTCATGCTCCCTGAACCACTCATTCACAGTTTGAGCCCAGTGAATCCTGGCATTGCCATCTTGGAATATGCCCGTGCCATCAGGAAAGAAAAAATCCACTGATGGAAGAACCTGGTCATTCAGTATATTCAGGTAGTCAGCTGACCTCATTCTTCGGGGTCATAACGTTGCTGAATTAAAACCTGATCAGGTGCAGCAACCCCCGATCATGGCACTGCCCCCACAGGCTGGTAATGTCGGCACTAGGCATGATGGGTGCATGATTTCATCCGCCTCTCTTCTTACCCTGATGCGCCCATAACTTTGGAACAGGATAAATCTGGACTCATCAGACCACATGACCTTCCATTGCTCCTGAGTCCAATCTTTATGTTGCCAAGCAAATAGAAGCGTTTTTTTTTTTCAATTAACCTCACTGATAAGTGGTTTTCTTAAGGCTACACAGCTGTTTTGTCCCAAACCCTTGAGCTGCCTTCACATTGTGCATGTAGGAATGCTCTCACTTTCATAATTAAACATAGCCGAGAGTTCTACTGTTGTTTTTCTACGATTCGATTTCACCTAATGTTTAAGTTCGCTGATCACGATCATTCAAGATTTTTTTTCCGACCACATTTCTTCCTGGAAGATGATGGTTCCCCACTATCCTTCCAGTTTTTAATAATGCGTTGGAAAGTTCTTAAACAAATTTTAATAGTTTCAGCAGTCTCCGTTCTTTGCTTCATGTATGCCAATAATTTGACGCTTCTGAAACAGATTAACATCTTTTCCACGACAACAGGATGTTTCTTCCGACATGGTTGTTTAAGAAATGAGAAGCTGCTCACTGCCTCAATTAGAGTTAAATAACTTCTTACATATTTGCTTAGTTAAATCCAGGTGCTGACTATTTTTTTGGCCGGGCAGTGTATATACACACAATATATTGGGGCACCCCTGCAAATCACTGAATTCAGGTGTTCCAGTCACTACTTCCATGGCTACAGGTGTATAAAATCAAGCACCTAGGCATGCAGACTGCTTATACAAACATTTGTGAAAGAATGGGTTGGTCTCAGGAGCTCAGTGAATTCAAGCGTGGTACCATGATAGGATGCTACCTGCAATAAATATTCCATGGTCAGCTAGTAGGAGTGTTATAACAAACAGGTGGAAGCAACTCCAAACTTTGTGTGGCCTTCAGATTAGCTACAGTGCGTAGAGAGCGTCATTGAATGGGTTTCCATGGACGAGCTACTGCATCCAAACCTTACATCACTAAGGGAAATGCAAAGCGTCGGAGGCAGTGGTGTAAAGCACGCCACCACTGGACTCTAGCGCAGTGGAAATGTGTTCTCTGGAGTGACGAATCACACTTCTCTGTCTGGCAATCCGATGGACAAGTCTGGGTTTGGTGGTTGCCAGGAGAACAGTACTTGCCTGACTACATGGTGCCAAGTGTAAAGTTTGGTGGCGGGGGGATTATGGTGTGGGGTTTTTTTCAGGGGTTGGGATTGGCCCCTTACTTCCAGTGAAAGGAATTATATGCTGAGGCATATGTAGCTGTTTTGGACAATGTCATGCTCCCAACTTTGTAGACACAGTGTTTGGGGAAGCCCTTTTCTATTCCAGCACGACTGTAGCCCAGTTAACAAAGCAAGCTTCATAAAGACACGGTTGAATGAGTTTGGAAGAATGTCGGTTTGGGAGAACTTGACTGTTCTGTACAAAACCCTGACCTCAACCCCATCTAACACCTTTGGGATGAACTGGAGCTGTACTAAGAATAGGATGTCATTTAAGTTCATGTGTTTCAAAAGGCAGGCACCCCAATATATTGTGTATATGTATACTTAGATAGATAGATATTCTTTATACGCTGTCTTTGAAAGTGAGCAGTGAGTCGACATATTTTCTCGCATTGAGTAATGATCAAATTATAAATGATAATACGATTTTTCAGTGTAGTTGATCTTTTTATCCTATATTCTATTTTTAAGCTCCCCACAGTAATGTTTTCCACTGTCCTACTTACATTGTTATCAAAGTTCTCTAGACTGAATTCGTTGGGTTTAAGGAAGAACTCAGTCTTGTGCATGCGTCCGATGTTCAGAATGATGTTTGTCCCTTTAGTCACCCTCAAGCCCTCGATGCAGTCATCTTCCAGCGCGCGTCTCATGATGAAATCCACCACAGGATGGAAGCGTAGGCACTCCTTTATGAAACTCTCCATCACCTTTAATTCCTGCAGGTCAGCCGTCTCCACCTCTCGTCCTCCTGACAACACAGGTAGACCTGCTGTATTCTCTGTTTGGTTAAATTACAAAGACCTGCAGTAAGGTTTGAGGGATACCTAGCAGAGTGTGCATCTCCTGCGCTAAACACTGCTCCACTGCTGGATTCTGCTTCAGCAGCACCAGCATGAAGAACAGGCTGATAGACAGAGTGTCTGGCGCCGCGATCACCATCTCCAACACACACTGTCTCACATCATCCACTGACAGCTCTCCATGGTCCTGGAGGCAGGACACACACATTAGTGCAAGCATCATATTAGAGTCATACAATGTGCTCATTTTTTTATGCATGGGTAGAATACTTTGAAAAAGCGATCATGGCCTGAATGTATTGAGTTAGAACATACAAAAAGTAATGTATTTGAAACACAATTAAATACATTCAGAGTGCATTTTGATCAGGTTCATTGAGATTTTTTTTACTTATTTCACACTTTTCTTCACTGTTTCTGCTTTATTTAACTTATGAATACCGATCCATCTATTATCTGAACTGTTTATCCTTAACCAGGGTCCCGGGGGGTGCTGGAGCCCATCCCACCGATCATAAGGTGAAAGGCATGGAAACACTCTAGACAGGTCAGCCTATGAACATGACATTTTTTTTTCTTTTATCACCTGCTTCAGTTCATTGATCTCATGGCCACCTGAGCAGTACTGACCTCTGTCTTCATAACTTAGCAAGGGTTTTCAGTAGATACACCAGAGGGCCCTACTTAGGAAACTGTTCAGCTGGATCACTTTTCAATAAAGCTCAGTAAAACTGGGATAAATAAGAAGCTATTTCCTCTTTAGAGCCCATCTGTGTGCACATTCTGAAATAGTTAATAAACAAGCGTAGATGGTATTTGGGTGTACGTTTTTCTATTATTATTATTAAGCGGGTAACAAAAAGCGACGTAAAATGTCAAAAGTAGGTGTTTTCTGAACCCTGAGTTTTCAACATGCAACAGGGACTGAATCAGTTCTGTACTGTGAATTTCAATACTTGTATTCCGTTACAGCACATCCCTGCAAGAGCATGAACAAACCTGAGCAAATATCAACTCAGTCGCAAAGTCAGTCTCGTCCAGCTTCTCCATGGCGTTGATCACTTTGCGCTTTTGCTCCACAAGACTTCCCATCTCCTCCTGGAGCTCCTTTCTACAAGAAGGCAGGTTCTCAGATTAAAACCAAGGACTCAAAGCAAGGAAATGAACATTTCAGTTTTAGAGTTTATGAGGTACTAACGCCGATTGCTGATGTTTTCTGTACAGCCAACTCAGCTTGAAGAAAATGTCTGGCTTGATGAGAACTGTTTGCCAGGTGTCAAAGTATTTGTGAATCTTCTGTAGCAGCTCTTTCTCTGCCAAAAAAGACAGGAAAGTTGACTCACTGTTTAAATACAGTTACATTTATAAGTGGGAGCTGATAGTAGACCATCTTTATCACTCAGAGAAGTGTAGTACAGGAACCCTGTGTTGTTTTAAATCAGCCATTATCAAACATGTTCTTTACATTGCTGACATTTAGGGCTTTTCAAATGTTCACCCCTTTGGAAAAAAGAAGATAGACAACTGAAGGGAATTGTTCTAAACTGTATTAGAGACCACTTTAAAAAACAAACTTATTTTCATGATATATTTTGTTGGGAGGGGGATTGGTACATACAAGAAATATTAATAGTAATAGCAGCATAATGATGTGAAACTATTCAGGTGTTTATTAAGAATATGTTTCACAGCAAGTGCAAGGGTACTGACCATTGAGAGGAATTCTGAGGAAGAGTCTGTTTGAAATGTCCACCACGATGCAGCGCAGCAAGTTCAGAACATCCACGTGGCCAGAGGAGTCGGTGAGATCACTTAAGATGTCAAGGTGCTTATTGGTGGCATTGACACACATACCTACAGTTCTCTGGAGACCAGGGCCAGTTAGAGCTGTACCACACACACACACACACACACACACACACACACACACACACACAACTACATGTGTGAGAGGTGTGTTCACATCAGCTTTTTCCATCATGCATCAGAGCATTTATCAACAAGCAGAGAAAATGACTCACCTTTGGTAAAATATGTGCGTACTTTTTTCCAGTGCAGGATGTTGCTGTTGAAGATAATGCCCTGCTCGTCCATGCCTATACAGCGCAGTCCACTCTTACTGGCAAATCTAGCAATGTAGTTACTGCTCTTCAGAACATGGTACACAGCAGAAGCCCTGAAACCCAATTTTGTTGGGATGTTTTAGGATTAATGCGGATGCCGAGTGTTAGTTATTGCTATAGGGTCCATCATTGCAACCTCCGATACTGTATACCTCATATTTTCCATTTTTTGTTGAAGTTTCCCTTGAAAACTCTCATGTTTTTCAGACCAAACTGAACTGTCCCCAAAAGTACCACTGGTGCGGCTAATAATACAAACACAGGGTTTTTGCCAGTGCAACGGTGGCCCCCACGAGTCTAATAATCTAATAAATATGAAAGTGAAACTGTCAAGGATAATAGACAAGAATAGTATTGTATCTGTTTCAGGCGGCTCACTTGCTCAGAATTAGCGTCTCTTCTCCCTGGATCCAGACTCGAGTAATATCACCGTATCTTTCATTGTAGTAATTGCAGGCTGTGCCAATGCCAGTCCACAGAAACCTACAATAGGTCAGAATGGGCCCAAGTCCTAGTAACCAAGAGGGGCCTAGAAAAAACAATAAAATTGGTGAGTTGCAGTACATCATATGAGCCCTTTGCAAAGCCCTGGTCTAAACTCAGCTCTGCTCGTTAACAGAGATCTATCTGGAATAATTGCAGTGCTACATTCAAACCAGTGTCCTAGTCAAATTGGTATGTTAAAAAAATATGTACTACTACTACTACTACTACTACTACTAATAATAATAATAATAATTTCTGTCCAAACTAACTGATATACATGTTAGCACTCACCTGGTATAGTGGATTTGTCTCTTATTTTGTAGGCTGTTAGTGAAATCAGCAGTAGAAACAGCATTAATAGTGGTAAGATCCACAGTCTTGTCATCTCCAATGCAGCTTCAGCTTTGAGATCAGCCAGATCCTGTGGCTCCATCCTAATCTTCCCTGCATGTATGTCTAAGTTGCTCGTCTTAAACGGTCAATCACAGGTAGACCTATTTCAGAAGTACACATTTGAAATACACTGAAGTGAGAGTGTCTCCACATTGATATGGTCCCTGAAAAGAAGGGGAATTTGAGAGGATTTAGATTTGCCAATTTATAGAGACCTTCAAAATCAAAGACACGATGCTGTTGCAGCAGTGAAAACAATCCAGATCCCCCCCCCCAGAATGGTAATATCAGGCAACCTCCTTCTGTCCTTGAGTCTTGTTTATGTCTGGAGGCTTTGATGTACAGTATTTAATAAAAAGACGGTTGCTGTTACCAAAACAAATGTTTTTATCTACTCCACCTGCACTAGCCATGTATCTGAAAGGTTAAAGGAGAAGGATTACCCTGCATTTCAAAAGCTTCAGCTCTATCATTCAGTACAAGACAGAATGTTTAGCTGCCTTTAAAAAGATCTCCCTTGCACCAGCAAGATGAATCAGTACTTTCAGCTTTAATCAGTTCAGATCAGCTTAAGTTAATTATATAAACCTGTTAAATGATACTCTAAAAGCATTTGGTGCCAATACAATGGTTTGAATAAAAGGGCAAGGCTATCATAGTCAATCTGTTCAATTACAGACGTCATTACCTGCAAACAGAAGACACTTCTGCAGAATCTGGTATCTTCACTGGATTCTTGTCCTTCACTCGACTGCACAAGTCTGTCTGGCTGGTGTCTACAAGCTTTCCTTGTTTTCAGTTCAGCGGTTTTACATCACATCTCTTCAAGTTTGGAAAAAGTCTTGAAGGCCTTTTAAATGCACCTGTTGCTTGGAGACCGCTTCAGCTTGGGTTGGGAAAAGCCAGTGAGAGCCTGGTGCATTATGCTTAAGTTGTTCAGTGCCGAACAATAGAGCAGTGGTGAACTGGTTCAGCAGAACCGATGCCCCACAAGGGAAAGGGCCATGAAGTAGGGTGGTCGGATGTGACGAGCGGTTAGCTCTGACATGCATAACAGTGCTCTTTTCTCTTTTCTTTTTGGGGTTTAGTTCACCTTTGTCTTTGTTTCAAAGCCTTTCTAATTCACCGTCTGAAGAGGCTTTTGAAGAGGCAGGTCAGGCTGACCCAGCGCTACAACGCATGAATAAAGCTTTTAGCTCTTAAAGGACTGAAATGGAAGGGAACCAAATTACTTTAAGTATTGATGGGTTCTTTTAGACACGGAAGTGTGTTGCATTTCCTTTCAGAACATCTAGAAGTGGTATATTATATACATATAAATCTCTATCATGCATACACATGAGTATTCCTTAGCTAATATGCTTTATTTGGTACATTTTTGGGGTCATGTTACTATGAGATAATTTGGTAACACTTTACTGACCAGACCAGAATCTGTAAAGCTACATGTCACATACATAAACATTATAAAAGGCATATTCCAACAAGCACCAGCAGATCCTTTAAGCCCTGTAAGCTGTCAGGTGACTACAGTTACCTTAAAGGGGGGCTGTGTTTTCTAAGGTAAAATTACATTATTATTGACAAAAGCAGTTTTACTTCTGATGCTTATTGGAAAAGATCTGTATAAATGTTTATGTAGATCTGTTGTCAGGAAAGGTTTACGAAGGTGTTGTGAAGCCTTTCTAATGCTGGCCTTCAGCGATTGGTATTGGGCAAGTCAAGTCACTTTATTGTTGATCAAAAAAAATTGTAATCTGCTCAGATTGTTTTCTGCTTTACTCTGTCATCATCATCATGACATACAATTTAATATTTACTGTATGTATAAAATGCAGTCATTTTCAAAGGCAGAATACACTGGTTTGGTTTCCCAAGCAAAGAACAAAATATACTGTGTTACAGAACATGGTTTGAACTTCTAAAATAAGGTAAAAGAAATGTACCAGGTGTTGAAAAACATGAAAAACTGGGTCTGGGTTAAACTGGGAGAATCCCTGCAGCCCAACCTGACAGTGGTCATGAGCCCTATGACTTTTTGGGCCTCTATAAATTCTACAGTCAAAATAACACACAGCACATAATAATTTGAGGATTACACATTACACCTTTATCAGCTGTTAATGTCAATGTTCCATTACATTATACATTTGCACAGATATTTTAAAATGCCTCTCATACAGTTTCGCTAAATTGATTTATGATGGAGGTGCTTCATTTCAGGTTAATGGTTAAAGTTCTCAGAGATAAGACATTTATGATTACTGGGTGTTTACTTTATGATGAGAGGCCAAAGGGTGCTCGTCCACAGCTCACATGTTCTGCTGCATCCTTACATAAACGCAGAGCCATATTGTGAGGTTGCTGGAGCAACAGCCACGACACCCGTGCCCAAGCACAGTTGCAGGAAGTCATAATAGAGACGTTAATTACCCCTTACCCATCCCTCTTATGTAATTTAGAAGTGTGGCTAGAACTATTTACCAACGTGTATTTGCATCTCATCTCGACCTCATCTTGTTGGTTATCAGGCAGCTGCTCTATTTACAATTATTGTTTTGTATTTTGACTTATTGAATTACAGTTGTATGGAAACTTCTGTGAGCCCCTGTACAAATTATATGGGTTTTTTTTAATAACTTTCTAAGTGAATATGAATCTCTCTCTCTCTCTCTCTCTCTCTCTCTCTCTCTCTCTATATATATATATAT
>JBBPCX010024315.1:0-16602 GCA_037974365.1 Hydrocynus forskahlii | reverse complement strand
CCTGCACATTTTAGCCACTGGATTTAAACATGGAGCGATAAATAACGCGGAGTAATTAAATCAGAAGGAGGATTTCAATCTCTCTCTATTTCCCTTTCTCTCTCTCTCTCTTTCTTGCTCGGTCTCCCTTTCTCTCTCCCCCTTCTCTTCTCCATCTCTTTCTCAATACACATATTCTCTTTTACTTCTCATTCTTTTGCTCACTCTGACCCTCTTTCTCTCTCTCCTTCTACCCTCCTCTCTCTCTTTCTCCCTCCATCCAATTCTTTCACCCTCTCTCGCCCCCCTCTCCCCTCCCTTTCTCCCTCTCTCTTTACTGTAGTGCAGCTAGTCCAGAGGGACTAAGTGGTGCTTGTTTCATTATCAGTCGCTGCAGTAATGAGGGGCTGCACAGGCTGCTGATTGTAGAGCAGTGAAACTCTCCCGCCGCTCAATACGATTCATTAGAGGTTCAATCCCCAGCTGGGCCATACGCTGCCCACAGCCCAGGAAAGTTGATATGACCAACATAGCAACATGACAATGACCATAGCAACAGTGCTAATTCACCGCTAGTGGCTGAGACGGTGCAGCAGGAAAACCTATTATACTGTAATTAATAAAAATAAATGAAGAACATTTAACTTTATCTACTGCCTGCAGCTCGTGCGAGAGAAGGGGTTCGAACCTGGTGCTCTGCTGATTTACTGACACACAGGGTTGGGCTGAAAGTCACTGGGTACTGGGCTCTTTAAGGGAACGTTCCACCTCTTGGAGATGTGCCTGGTTCTTCAGTAACTGACCTCTGCACTTAACTCTGGACTGTGTGACGTTTAATGTGTATCTTCTGGTTCTGACGTTGGATTATTGTTTTTTTGGATGATTGCTGTTGGGTGCAGTTGGGTTTCTGGACGTGATCATTATCATTATTCTGTTTGAGTGTGTTTTAGACTGACATATCGGTTTGACTTTGTGTTTAAGACTGACTTGCTAATCTGTCTGTTTAAGGCTGAACCAGTAAATCATCTGTGTTTAAGGCCAAATTAGTGCTTCATCTTTGTGTTTAGGCTGAATTAGTTAATTGACTTTGTGTTTTTGAACGAATTTGTGATTCATCTTTGTATTTAAGACTAAATAAGTGATCTGTCTTTATGGGTTATGCTGACTTAGTGATTCATTTTTATGTTTTATGCCAAATTAGTGCTTCATCTTTGTGTTTTAGACTGAATTAGTTAATCGACTTTGTGTTTTTGAACGAATTTGTGATTCATCTTTGTATTTAAGACTAAATAAGTGATCTGTCTTTATGGGTTATGCTGACTTAGTGATTCATTTTTATGTTTTATGCCAAATTAGTGCTTCCTCTTTGTGTTTAGGTCGCATTAGTGATTCACCATTGTGTTTGAGGCCAAAGTAGTGAATTATATTTATACTTTTATATATATTTATAACCTTTATATATATACAGTAACCCCCGCTTTTCGCTGGGTTTACATTCCAAGAGCACCCACATATAGTGAAAAACCGCATTGTTGTGATGTTTTTAAAAAAAAGCCTAAAATGCCTATTTTTATAGTGTAAACCCTAAATATGTTCTCAAAACACTTTAATTTCATTTTAAACTCATTACCCTTAAAGAAAATGTAAAGGTAAACCCGTATCCGTACTGTACAGTGTACGCTGAACTCCTGCAGTGATAGAATGTAAAATATCGATGTTACCCCTGTATAGACTGTACTGTAATTCATGCACTGTCATTTTCTTTGGTATAAGCAGGTAAATACAGTAATAAACTCATTTAATTTACAGTAATAAAAATACAGGTACCAAAACATTTATAGTTATTTTTAATATGGAAAAGTAACTTAAGTACGTTAAGATTTATATTACAAAATTAGTAAATTATATTTTTCTTAATAATTCAGCACTAAAATGTTTGAAAAATTATATATTGCCACAACAAAAGCTGTGATATTCAGGCCGCGGGAATGTGGCGGACGAGGCCCAGACGTTACAAAAGCAAAAAAAATGCGTAGGATATCTGCAGTTTCCATGTTAGTGTGGGGTTTCAGTGAACAATTATTAGTTCGATTATCAGAAAAAATCCACGTTGGAGTGAAACCGCGACTGCTGATCCGCGTTAAAGTTGGGGGTTACTGTGTATGTATATATACATATATAGTTTAAATGTCCCTATATGTCCATGTCTCTAGCTGAAATTACATAAATACTTATGTTCTGTTGGAAATAAAAGAAAAGATGTGACATTTTCTCCCTTTTTCTTCATCTGTTCTGTAGAAGTGGAAGAATTCCAGTGTCGGGAAACAGCATTAACACAAGTCTGCCTCAGGAAACACACACACACACACACACATACACACTCATTTGCTCCTCTACGGCACAGACCTCACTCCGCATTGAACAGAGGCCTGCAGGAAGCCTCTGCGGAGTTTGATATTTTTCTGAAAGGTGACAGAAGAGCCACTTTGGCTTTCGCTCCATCCAAAAATCGAGCTCCTCTGCAAGCACCTGGAGTTCACTCTAAAGCTGGTGGCCGAACTGACATTGCAGTTCTGTCTAACCACTCTGAGGTGATGCTTTTAAAGTGATACTTTGGCTAAAACAAAATAGAATAAAATAACCCAATATCTCTACTTTCCACTCCCATTATCAGAAATGCAGTCCACACATTTACCGTCTGAAGTTTCCTTAGTTTCAGCTCATCCTCTCACAGTGTTAAACACATTAGCCACCAGGCTAAACTGCCTCATTAGCTTAAAATACACTTGCTCTGTAAACATGTCACACCATCAGCTCGTCATGGAAACCTGCTCACACACAGCCTCGTCCAGAGCAGGAAAAACACCACTAGACTGACCAAGGGGTGGGTACATGATGCTGCAGCATAACGAGGTACAAGCTTAACCTGCTTGCAGTAGCTCTGAATCAGAATCCTAGCCCGGGCGTTCCACAAGCCTGCACATTTCAGTGCTTTCCCTATCTTAACACACCCACTTCAGCTCGGGACAGGGCTGCTAATGAGCTGATTAGCTGGCTCAAGCATGGTGGGAGGAGTGACAACACTCAGATATGCAGGACAGGACAGTGTGTCTCCAGGAGCAGAGCTGATCAATTATAGGCAGGCCTGAGACAGACGAATGAAGCAAAGCGATGTTTTTTCCATGCTGGTAACTCAAGTTTTCACAAACAGCACCTCAGTCTGCCACCAGGACACTGCACTGAACTACACATATGGCTGGGCATGTTAACTCATTATCATGTTAACGCATTATTTACTTAACACTGACAATGATTTTATTGTGCATTAACGCAGAGTTTTTTTTATCCTTTTACTTTGAAAGCTTTTTTTTGCTTGTGGTGTCTCGGCTGGTTTTCGCAAGGGTCAGGCATCCCATTTTTTTTCCATTTTATATGCCTCTTGTCAATTTCATATTGGGACTCCTGACCATTACACCAACAGCTACTTTAATGACACTGCATTCAGATACATAGACTTTCATATGGAGTTGGTCCCCATTTGCAGCTGCTATTATGGCTCCTCTCCCCCATGCTCTGGACTCTGAGGGTAACTTGTTTTTCTATAACAAACTAGATAAAATCCATCCCAGCACTGAGTAACATCCAGCAAGTTCATTTCAATATCATCGGTTGAACTTAAATTTCAGTAGCTTACATTAAACTAATAGTGTTCTGCTAAATTTAATATCAGCAAACTGGTTGAGGTTTTTGACCTTTTTATGTAAACATCATAGTTACACATCATTGATGTAGTATACCAAAGACTCCTTTAACTGAGATGTAGTGGATTTATGGATTTTATCAGTAATATTAATTTGTCCATGTAAATTTGAACCTCAGTAACCACACCTGATTAAACTCATCAGTGAGGCGGTTAAGCCTTGGTGAGCTGAATTCAGATGGTTAAAGGAGAGAAAATGCCGACGTCTGCAGCAGTGTTGTCCTCCAGGGACTTGTCACAGGTTTGGCACCCTTAGATTTGGGCTCAGATGGAACCATAGATTGTTTATGAGAGCCAGAAGGTAATGGGCTTCCTGCCTTAAGGGAAGGTTATCATTGGACCATTGGCTCACTTCAGTGACTTTCAGTGTCTTTATATTTGTTAATTTCAAACTCAGACAGTCAGAAAGATACGTATAGAAAAAAAGCGATGTTGCTTGTCAAGCCATGTAGCTTGTTTGTTTAAGCTGTGATTTCAGAAGCATGAGGTCATAGGATCAAACCCAAGTCTTCAGTTTTAATCAAGTCTTGCATGTCACACTTCATCTGAAAGTCAAATAACCAAAAATGAGCTGAGCCTCTGGCCTAGCTCAGTTTAAGCTATGGTCTCATAAACAGAAGGTTGTGGACTCAAACCTGTGTCTTTAACTTTGTCTTGCACATCACACTTAATCTGAAAGTCAAATATCTTAAATAAGATAGACAGCTTGTCAAGCCCAGTGGCTCACTGGCCTTAGCTGTGGTCTCAAGATTGAAAAGGTTGTAGGATCTAATCGGTCTCTCATTTTTAATGTCTTGTATGTCACACGTCATCTGAAAGTCAAATGTCCAAAAATAAGCAGTGCATCTGGCCTGGCTCTGTAGTGCCGTGGTTTAAACCTCTTCTGCTTTTTATCTTGCACGTCACATTCATCTGAAAGTCAAGTATCTTAAAAACGTTGGCTAGGTTGTTAAGCCCAGAAACTCACCTGCTTTAGCAGTGGTCTTAAGAACAGATGATTGTGAGATCTAATCTGGCTTTTATGTCTTGTATGTCACATTTCATCTAAAAGTGAAATGTCCAAAAAAAAAAAAGTATGACAGCTGTGAGATCCTGTGGCTCAGTGGTAAGAGCACTGCCTCCAAGACCACGAGAGTGCAGGTTCTTATCTGAGCCTTTAACTTTATGTCTTGAACATCAGACCTAATCTGAAAGTCAAATTTCCAAAAAAAAGGCATGACAGCGGTGGGATCCTGTGGCTCAGTGGTAAGAGCAATGCCGCCAAGATTGGGAGATCATGGGTTCAAATCCTGAGCAGGGGTCTCCACAAACACCAATACCTAAGGAGCTTATATGTCTGCCAACCCGCCACCCCCAAGGTTGGTTGGGCTCTATTGTTTTAAGCTTGTTAGGTTTAACTGTCTTAAAAGTTTGTTCCTTCCAGCATCTTTGTTAGGCAAGATTTGAACCAACATCCTCTTGTACTAGAGGCTAGGACTTTACCACCACTCCACCAAGTCTCACACAGTCCAAGCTTTTTTGTGGGGATTTGAAGATTGGAAGCTTGGTAGAAAATGCCAAGATAAGTTCTTTGCAGCAATGGAAAGTGTCAATCTTGGGTAAAAACAAGCTTTGTTGTGAGATCTTTCTTCACTTATCCTGGTTTAAACCAGAGTAAGAGGAACACTATAGACAGTAAGTGACTCTATCACTATAATCAGAAGAATCTTATTTGATTCTGGAGGAAACTGCTAATGGACTGTTAATTTGAACCATCTGCAATTATCAGGTTTATAAGCTGGCTGCTTTGAAGTTTGGTGCCTTGGCTGGTCCTTCGGCTTCTTGTCGACAGAACAATGACTTTATGTGCTCTGGATAAGATCAGTGGTGCATGAGGTAAAGATTATAGTGTGACTTTCATTAGAACGTTAGAACAGGTTCTGACAACTCCCATTTGTATTGTAAACCTATTTCTCTGGCTGAAATCAGTACATACTAGAATGGAACACTTAAATAAACTCACAGAAAGGGATCTTTGCCTGAAGACACAGAACTTTTCTGGCTTCCCAAAGAACCTTTCTGTCGACTGTTCTTTAGAGAACCACTTTTGTAAAGGAGATGCGTCAGTAAAGTCTGAAGAAAGAATCCATAAAGGATCTGTGCATAAACCTTAACCTAATAAATGACCTGTTATGTGAAGGTTCCTTAAACCTTGAAAAGGTTCTTCACCCTCACATCTCATTTTTAAGCATGTTTGTTCAGGAACTGAGTTCTAGTCAGTTGCTCCAATAACACCATGCAGTACTTTTTCCCCCCAATCCTGGTCCTTGTAGTGCCTTCCCTTCTTTACCAAACACCCACTTGAACACAGTAAGGGCTTGATAACTAACTGAATGGTCGGATCAAGTGTGTTGTAAGCAGTGCTTGAAGCCAAAGAACTTTTCTGGCTTCCCCAAAGAACCTTTCAGTCAATTGTTCTTGACATGTGTAAACAAGACGTATCAGTAAAATTTGAAGAGCCTCTGTGTACTATAAAGGACAAAATAAATTATCTTTATATTACATGATGGACTTTAAAAATCTTTAAAACATTCACACTCATCGCATTTCCAAGCTTATTTGATCAGAAAGTTAAATAGTTCTGAGTCACTCCAATAATGTGGGACTTTTTTGCTAATCCAGGTCCTATTAGTGCCTTCCCTTCTTCACCAAACCCACTTCAACACAGTAAGGGCTTGATAACAAGCTGATTAGTTGGATCACACGTGTTGGAAGCAGTGAAAATGCTCAGATGTGCAGGGCAGTGTGTCTCAGGAACTGGAAAACACTGCCCGAATGTTGATACATGTTGCACCGTGGTCTATGGAGAAATATCTCGTCAAACTATGTACGTATTCACACCTGCTGATGACAAAGTAATGTTGAACTGTTTTAGAGAAAGTCTTGGGAGCTCAGCATTCCAGTGGACCACCTGATGCACCTGTCCCAGCTCATTATGTTCTTCTGAAGACCTTGATTGGCTGGATCAGATTCATTTGCAAGCTAGAAAGTGAGTCTCCAGGAGGAGGGTTGATGACCACCTGGTGTTACAGCAGACTTGCTTCCAACACATAAGCAGTTAATGAGCTATTGAGGGAAAATGGGTTTGTTAGAAATGTCTCAAGTCCTGCTCCTGCAGAGTGTTTCCACTGCTCCAACACACCTGATCCAACTAATCAACAATATCGACAGTAAGGAACAATATTTTTCTTAAAAATACTTTTATTTAGAAGGTTGGTTGCTTTTTTGTGTTTTTATGCTCATGGGTGTGCGCAGCACACAGCTCTATGCTTAGGCTTGTTTTCGCTGTGGTCAGGCGTCCCATTACATTTGTCTATTATAAGGACAAAAGTATTGGGACACCTGACCATTACACCAACAGGGACATTAATGACACTGTTTTCAGATACCTGCGGTGTGTCCGAAATCGCGCACTTGCACACTTTTAGTTCGCGATTTTAGTGCATTGTGCGGTCACACTGACAACCAAGATAAAACTCAGTGCACTGAAAGTACCCCGATGGTGCACTAATAATGGCCAAAAAACGCAGTGTGCAGCGATTCACACTATGCGCACTAAACAGATGCCATTTTGACCTTGTAGCAGTTGAATAATGGTGGCCAACAGTGAAATACAAGCCCAAGCGGAGGCAACTGGTTAGTATAAATGTAAGTAACATTAATAAAATGATTATACTGATGTATAAAGCGGTATAACCTGCAGATATTTTGGCGGGCTGGAGAATCGTGAGCAAATATTAGTCCGTCACTTCCACTAAGTGGAAACAACACTTACCCACGGCAGTGTGCACTACAGAAGGAAGTGCTCAGTGTGCACTGTGCACTACATTTCAGTGCACTCACGTAAGTGCGCGATTTCAGACACACTCCTAGACTTTCATATGGAATTGGTCCACCTTTGCAGCTGCTACAATACTCTGGACTCTAAGAGGAACTTGTTTTTCTATAACAAACTATATAAAACATGAATGCCCTGCAGTAGCAAGGGCAGTAGTGCTTTTATATTTGAGTGGTGAGTGTCCCTGTAAAAGTGAGGTAAAACTATTACTTGCAGTTTTTTGCACACTACGGTTTTTTCTCATTTATCCATTTAGTTCATAATCTGAGGATTTTTATTCTTGTTAAGCATCAGAGAGTGATAAATTATACATTAATATTATGATTGTAAAAATATAAATAACATCTAAAAACTAAAAATGAAAATATATCCTTTAAAAGAACAAGTTTCCTTTATAAGATGAAAGAATCTGTTAACAGTGCATGACTGACATCCTATTAACTGGTTGTGTGGTGATGCAGAGTCCAATTCTAATTACTAATTCATGGTTTCATCCTATTGGCTGTCACTTAAAAACTCATTAAATACCTACAATTTGTCTGGTGAGCTATTTACTTGGCTATTTGTAGGTCAGAAGTGGCAAATAAGAATGATATTTTATGGCTAATAAAGGAACTAAAATTCTGAAGAATTCTGAAGAACACACACACACACACACACACACACACACACACACATATATATATATATATATGTGTGTGTGTGTGTGTGTGTGTGTGTGTGTGTGTGTTCTTCAGAATTCTTCAGAATTTTAGTTCCTTTATTAGCCATAAAATATCATTCTTATTTGCCACTTCTGACCTACAAATAGCCAAGTAAATAGCTCACCAGACAAATTGTAGGTATTTAATGAGTTTTTAAGTGACAGCCAATAGGATGAAACCATGAATTAGTAATTAGAATTGGACTCTGCATCACCACACAACCAGTTAATAGGATGTCAGTCATGCACTGTTAACAGATTCTTTCATCTTATAAAGGAAACTTGTTCTTTTAAAGGATATATTTTCATTTTTAGTTTTTAGATGTTATTTATATTTTTACAATCATAATATTAATGTATAATTTATCACTCTCTGATGCTTAACAAGAATAAAAATCCTCAGATTATGAACTAAATGGATAAATGAGAAAAAACCGTAGTGTGCAAAAAACTGCAAGTAATAGTTTTACCTCACTTTTACAGGGACACTCACCACTCAAATATAAAAGCACTACTGCCCTTGCTACTGCAGGGCATTCATGTTTTATATAGTTTGTTATAGAAAAACAAGTTCCTCTTAGAGTCCAGAGTATTGTAGCAGCTGCAAAGGTGGACCAATTCCATATGAAAGTCTAGGAGTGTGTCTGAAATCGCGCACTTACGTGAGTGCACTGAAATGTAGTGCACAGTGCACACTGAGCACTTCCTTCTGTAGTGCACACTGCCGTGGGTAAGTGTTGTTTCCACTTAGTGGAAGTGACGGACTAATATTTGCTCACGATTCTCCAGCCCGCCAAAATATCTGCAGGTTATACCGCTTTATACATCAGTATAATCATTTTATTAATGTTACTTACATTTATACTAACCAGTTGCCTCCGCTTGGGCTTGTATTTCACTGTTGGCCACCATTATTCAACTGCTACAAGGTCAAAATGGCATCTGTTTAGTGCGCATAGTGTGAATCGCTGCACACTGCGTTTTTTGGCCATTATTAGTGCACCATCGGGGTACTTTCAGTGCACTGAGTTTTATCTTGGTTGTCAGTGTGACCGCACAATGCACTAAAATCGCGAACTAAAAGTGTGCAAGTGCGCGATTTCGGACACACCGCAGGTATCTGAAAACAGTGTCATTAATGTCCCTGTTGGTGTAATGGTCAGGTGTCCCAATACTTTTGTCCTTATAATAGACAAATGTAATGGGACGCCTGACCACAGCGAAAACAAGCCTAAGCATAGAGCTGTGTGCTGCGCACACCCATGAGCATAAAAACACAAAAAAGCAACCAACCTTCTAAATAAAAGTATTTTTAAGAAAAATATTGTTCCTTACTGTCGATATTGTTGATTAGTTGGATCAGGTGTGTTGGAGCAGTGGAAACACTCTGCAGGAGCAGGACTTGAGACATTTCTAACAAACCCATTTTCCCTCAATAGCTCATTAACTGCTTATGTGTTGGAAGCAAGTCTGCTGTAACACCAGGTGGTCATCAACCCTCCTCCTGGAGACTCACTTTCTAGCTTGCAAATGAATCTGATCCAGCCAATCAAGGTCTTCAGAAGAACATAATGAGCTGGGACAGGTGCATCAGGTGGTCCACTGGAATGCTGAGCTCCCAAGACTTTCTCTAAAACAGTTCAACATTACTTTGTCATCAGCAGGTGTGAATACGTACATAGTTTGACGAGATATTTCTCCATAGACCACGGTGCAACATGTATCAACATTCGGGCAGTGTTTTCCAGTTCCTGAGACACACTGCCCTGCACATCTGAGCATTTTCACTGCTTCCAACACGTGTGATCCAACTAATCAGCTTGTTATCAAGCCCTTACTGTGTTGAAGTGGGTTTGGTGAAGAAGGGAAGGCACTAATAGGACCTGGATTAGCAAAAAAGTCCCACATTATTGGAGTGACTCAGAACTATTTAACTTTCTGATCAAATAAGCTTGGAAATGCGATGAGTGTGAATGTTTTAAAGATTTTTAAAGTCCATCATGTAATATAAAGATAATTTATTTTGTCCTTTATAGTACACAGAGGCTCTTCAAATTTTACTGATACGTCTTGTTTACACATGTCAAGAACAATTGACTGAAAGGTTCTTTGGGGAAGCCAGAAAAGTTCTTTGGCTTCAAGCACTGCTTACAACACACTTGATCCGACCATTCAGTTAGTTATCAAGCCCTTACTGTGTTCAAGTGGGTGTTTGGTAAAGAAGGGAAGGCACTACAAGGACCAGGATTGGGGGGAAAAAGTACTGCATGGTGTTATTGGAGCAACTGACTAGAACTCAGTTCCTGAACAAACATGCTTAAAAATGAGATGTGAGGGTGAAGAACCTTTTCAAGGTTTAAGGAACCTTCACATAACAGGTCATTTATTAGGTTAAGGTTTATGCACAGATCCTTTATGGATTCTTTCTTCAGACTTTACTGACGCATCTCCTTTACAAAAGTGGTTCTCTAAAGAACAGTCGACAGAAAGGTTCTTTGGGAAGCCAGAAAAGTTCTGTGTCTTCAGGCAAAGATCCCTTTCTGTGAGTTTATTTAAGTGTTCCATTCTAGTATGTACTGATTTCAGCCAGAGAAATAGGTTTACAATACAAATGGGAGTTGTCAGAACCTGTTCTAACGTTCTAATGAAAGTCACACTATAATCTTTACCTCATGCACCACTGATCTTATCCAGAGCACATAAAGTCATTGTTCTGTCGACAAGAAGCCGAAGGACCAGCCAAGGCACCAAACTTCAAAGCAGCCAGCTTATAAACCTGATAATTGCAGATGGTTCAAATTAACAGTCCATTAGCAGTTTCCTCCAGAATCAAATAAGATTCTTCTGATTATAGTGATAGAGTCACTTACTGTCTATAGTGTTCCTCTTACTCTGGTTTAAACCAGGATAAGTGAAGAAAGATCTCACAACAAAGCTTGTTTTTACCCAAGATTGACACTTTCCATTGCTGCAAAGAACTTATCTTGGCATTTTCTACCAAGCTTCCAATCTTCAAATCCCCACAAAAAAGCTTGGACTGTGTGAGACTTGGTGGAGTGGTGGTAAAGTCCTAGCCTCTAGTACAAGAGGATGTTGGTTCAAATCTTGCCTAACAAAGATGCTGGAAGGAACAAACTTTTAAGACAGTTAAACCTAACAAGCTTAAAACAATAGAGCCCAACCAACCTTGGGGGTGGCGGGTTGGCAGACATATAAGCTCCTTAGGTATTGGTGTTTGTGGAGACCCCTGCTCAGGATTTGAACCCATGATCTCCCAATCTTGGCGGCATTGCTCTTACCACTGAGCCACAGGATCCCACCGCTGTCATGCCTTTTTTTTGGAAATTTGACTTTCAGATTAGGTCTGATGTTCAAGACATAAAGTTAAAGGCTCAGATAAGAACCTGCACTCTCGTGGTCTTGGAGGCAGTGCTCTTACCACTGAGCCACAGGATCTCACAGCTGTCATACTTTTTTTTTTTTGGACATTTCACTTTTAGATGAAATGTGACATACAAGACATAAAAGCCAGATTAGATCTCACAATCATCTGTTCTTAAGACCACTGCTAAAGCAGGTGAGTTTCTGGGCTTAACAACCTAGCCAACGTTTTTAAGATACTTGACTTTCAGATGAATGTGACGTGCAAGATAAAAAGCAGAAGAGGTTTAAACCACGGCACTACAGAGCCAGGCCAGATGCACTGCTTATTTTTGGACATTTGACTTTCAGATGACGTGTGACATACAAGACATTAAAAATGAGAGACCGATTAGATCCTACAACCTTTTCAATCTTGAGACCACAGCTAAGGCCAGTGAGCCACTGGGCTTGACAAGCTGTCTATCTTATTTAAGATATTTGACTTTCAGATTAAGTGTGATGTGCAAGACAAAGTTAAAGACACAGGTTTGAGTCCACAACCTTCTGTTTATGAGACCATAGCTTAAACTGAGCTAGGCCAGAGGCTCAGCTCATTTTTGGTTATTTGACTTTCAGATGAAGTGTGACATGCAAGACTTGATTAAAACTGAAGACTTGGGTTTGATCCTATGACCTCATGCTTCTGAAATCACAGCTTAAACAAACAAGCTACATGGCTTGACAAGCAACATCGCTTTTTTTCTATACGTATCTTTCTGACTGTCTGAGTTTGAAATTAACAAATATAAAGACACTGAAAGTCACTGAAGTGAGCCAATGGTCCAATGATAACCTTCCCTTAAGGCAGGAAGCCCATTACCTTCTGGCTCTCATAAACAATCTATGGTTCCATCTGAGCCCAAATCTAAGGGTGCCAAACCTGTGACAAGTCCCTGGAGGACAACACTGCTGCAGACGTCGGCATTTTCTCTCCTTTAACCATCTGAATTCAGCTCACCAAGGCTTAACCGCCTCACTGATGAGTTTAATCAGGTGTGGTTACTGAGGTTCAAATTTACATGGACAAATTAATATTACTGATAAAATCCATAAATCCACTACATCTCAGTTAAAGGAGTCTTTGGTATACTACATCAATGATGTGTAACTATGATGTTTACATAAAAAGGTCAAAAACCTCAACCAGTTTGCTGATATTAAATTTAGCAGAACACTATTAGTTTAATGTAAGCTACTGAAATTTAAGTTCAACCGATGATATTGAAATGAACTTGCTGGATGTTACTCAGTGCTGGGATGGATTTTATCTAGTTTGTTATAGAAAAACAAGTTACCCTCAGAGTCCAGAGCATGGGGGAGAGGAGCCATAATAGCAGCTGCAAATGGGGACCAACTCCATATGAAAGTCTATGTATCTGAATGCAGTGTCATTAAAGTAGCTGTTGGTGTAATGGTCAGGAGTCCCAATATGAAATTGACAAGAGGCATATAAAATGGAAAAAAAATGGGATGCCTGACCCTTGCGAAAACCAGCCGAGACACCACAAGCAAAAAAAAGCTTTCAAAGTAAAAGGATAAAAAAAACTCTGCGTTAATGCACAATAAAATCATTGTCAGTGTTAAGTAAATAATGCGTTAACATGATAATGAGTTAACATGCCCAGCCATATGTGTAGTTCAGTGCAGTGTCCTGGTGGCAGACTGAGGTGCTGTTTGTGAAAACTTGAGTTACCAGCATGGAAAAAACATCGCTTTGCTTCATTCGTCTGTCTCAGGCCTGCCTATAATTGATCAGCTCTGCTCCTGGAGACACACTGTCCTGTCCTGCATATCTGAGTGTTGTCACTCCTCCCACCATGCTTGAGCCAGCTAATCAGCTCATTAGCAGCCCTGTCCCGAGCTGAAGTGGGTGTGTTAAGATAGGGAAAGCACTGAAATGTGCAGGCTTGTGGAACGCCCGGGCTAGGATTCTGATTCAGAGCTACTGCAAGCAGGTTAAGCTTGTACCTCGTTATGCTGCAGCATCATGTACCCACCCCTTGGTCAGTCTAGTGGTGTTTTTCCTGCTCTGGACGAGGCTGTGTGTGAGCAGGTTTCCATGACGAGCTGATGGTGTGACATGTTTACAGAGCAAGTGTATTTTAAGCTAATGAGGCAGTTTAGCCTGGTGGCTAATGTGTTTAACACTGTGAGAGGATGAGCTGAAACTAAGGAAACTTCAGACGGTAAATGTGTGGACTGCATTTCTGATAATGGGAGTGGAAAGTAGAGATATTGGGTTATTTTATTCTATTTTGTTTTAGCCAAAGTATCACTTTAAAAGCATCACCTCAGAGTGGTTAGACAGAACTGCAATGTCAGTTCGGCCACCAGCTTTAGAGTGAACTCCAGGTGCTTGCAGAGGAGCTCGATTTTTGGATGGAGCGAAAGCCAAAGTGGCTCTTCTGTCACCTTTCAGAAAAATATCAAACTCCGCAGAGGCTTCCTGCAGGCCTCTGTTCAATGCGGAGTGAGGTCTGTGCCGTAGAGGAGCAAATGAGTGTGTATGTGTGTGTGTGTGTGTGTGTTTCCTGAGGCAGACTTGTGTTAATGCTGTTTCCCGACACTGGAATTCTTCCACTTCTACAGAACAGATGAAGAAAAAGGGAGAAAATGTCACATCTTTTCTTTTATTTCCAACAGAACATAAGTATTTATGTAATTTCAGCTAGAGACATGGACATATAGGGACATTTAAACTATATATGTATATATACATACACAGTAACCCCCAACTTTAACGCGGATCAGCAGTCGCGGTTTCACTCCAACGTGGATTTTTTCTGATAATCGAACTAATAATTGTTCACTGAAACCCCACACTAACATGGAAACTGCAGATATCCTACGCATTTTTTTTGCTTTTGTAACGTCTGGGCCTCGTCCGCCACATTCCCGCGGCCTGAATATCACAGCTTTTGTTGTGGCAATATATAATTTTTCAAACATTTTAGTGCTGAATTATTAAGAAAAATATAATTTACTAATTTTGTAATATAAATCTTAACGTACTTAAGTTACTTTTCCATATTAAAAATAACTATAAATGTTTTGGTACCTGTATTTTTATTACTGTAAATTAAATGAGTTTATTACTGTATTTACCTGCTTATACCAAAGAAAATGACAGTGCATGAATTACAGTACAGTCTATACAGGGGTAACATCGATATTTTACATTCTATCACTGCAGGAGTTCAGCGTACACTGTACAGTACGGATACGGGTTTACCTTTACATTTTCTTTAAGGGTAATGAGTTTAAAATGAAATTAAAGTGTTTTGAGAACATATTTAGGGTTTACACTATAAAAATAGGCATTTTAGGCTTTTTTTTAAAAACATCACAACAATGCGGTTTTTCACTATATGTGGGTGCTCTTGGAATGTAAACCCAGCGAAAAGCGGGGGTTACTGTATATATATAAAGGTTATAAATATATATAAAAGTATAAATATAATTCACTACTTTGGCCTCAAACACAATGGTGAATCACTAATGCGACCTAAACACAAAGAGGAAGCACTAATTTGGCATAAAACATAAAAATGAATCACTAAGTCAGCATAACCCATAAAGACAGATCACTTATTTAGTCTTAAATACAAAGATGAATCACAAATTCGTTCAAAAACACAAAGTCGATTAACTAATTCAGTCTAAAACACAAAGATGAAGCACTAATTTGGCATAAAACATAAAAATGAATCACTAAGTCAGCATAACCCATAAAGACAGATCACTTATTTAGTCTTAAATACAAAGATGAATCACAAATTCGTTCAAAAACACAAAGTCAATTAACTAATTCAGCCTAAACACAAAGATGAAGCACTAATTTGGCCTTAAACACAGATGATTTACTGGTTCAGCCTTAAACAGACAGATTAGCAAGTCAGTCTTAAACACAAAGTCAAACCGATATGTCAGTCTAAAACACACTCAAACAGAATAATGATAATGATCACGTCCAGAAACCCAACTGCACCCAACAGCAATCATCCAAAAAAACAATAATCCAACGTCAGAACCAGAAGATACACATTAAACGTCACACAGTCCAGAGTTAAGTGCAGAGGTCAGTTACTGAAGAACCAGGCACATCTCCAAGAGGTGGAACGTTCCCTTAAAGAGCCCAGTACCCAGTGACTTTCAGCCCAACCCTGTGTGTCAGTAAATCAGCAGAGCACCAGGTTCGAACCCCTTCTCTCGCACGAGCTGCAGGCAGTAGATAAAGTTAAATGTTCTTCATTTATTTTTATTAATTACAGTATAATAGGTTTTCCTGCTGCACCGTCTCAGCCACTAGCGGTGAATTAGCACTGTTGCTATGGTCATTGTCATGTTGCTATGTTGGTCATATCAACTTTCCTGGGCTGTGGGCAGCGTATGGCCCAGCTGGGGATTGAACCTCTAATGAATCGTATTGAGCGGCGGGAGAGTTTCACTGCTCTACAATCAGCAGCCTGTGCAGCCCCTCATTACTGCAGCGACTGATAATGAAACAAGCACCACTTAGTCCCTCTGGACTAGCTGCACTACAGTAAAGAGAGAGGGAGAAAGGGAGGGGAGAGGGGGGCGAGAGAGGGTGAAAGAATTGGATGGAGGGAGAAAGAGAGAGAGGAGGGTAGAAGGAGAGAGAGAAAGAGGGTCAGAGTGAGCAAAAGAATGAGAAGTAAAAGAGAATATGTGTATTGAGAAAGAGATGGAGAAGAGAAGGGGGAGAGAGAAAGGGAGACCGAGCAAGAAAGAGAGAGAGAGAGAAAGGGAAATAGAGAGAGATTGAAATCCTCCTTCTGATTTAATTACTCCGCGTTATTTATCGCTCCATGTTTAAATCCAGTGGCTAAAATGTGCAGG